>CAAKMY010043903.1:0-26348 GCA_901111285.1 Corrigiola litoralis | reverse complement strand
TTGTTTCATTCTTCATTATATGTCGCTAGGATGCCTCCCGTCAATTTTTGTCTGATTCCATTACCGGGCCGAAATGAAGATTTTTTCGTGAATTATAGTCCACAAAACTCAGCTTTTTCTTTCGAGTTTGGTTTTCCGAAAAATGTTCCGAAAGTGATCGGGCATGCTCCTAGGGTGTACTTGAACATAATTGTAGCATATGACAATGTCATTCCTTCTTCTGATAGATTTACGGTGTGTTTATCGCTCGATTCGAGCATTTGAATAATTGACAAAACCGATGAATTGGGTTATGCCTAGCCTACTTTTTGCCACTTTTCTTATTCCATTCTTCATTATATGTCTCTAGGATGCCTTCCGTCAATTTTCGTTCCATTTTGGGGCCAAAACAAGGGTTTTTCGTGGATTATAGTCCACAAAAACTGGCTTTTTCAATCAATTTTTGGTTTTCCGGAAAATATTCCGAAAGTGACCGAGCAAGCTCCTAGGGTGTACTTGAGCATTATTTTAGCATATGGCAATGCCCTTCCTCCTTCTTGATAGATTTACGGTGGGTTTATCGCTCGATTCAAGCATGTACAATAATTGACAAAACCGAAGCATTGAGTTATGATTAGCGTGTTTTTTGCAACTTTTTTTGTTTCATTCTTCATTATATGTCTCTAGGATGCCTCTTGTCAATTTTCGTCCGATTCCATTTCGGAGCAGAAATAAGGATTTTTCGTGGTTTATAGTCCACAAAACCCAGCTTTTTCTTTCCATTTTTTGTTTTCCGGAAAATGTTCCAAAAGTGACCGAGCTTGCTCCTAGGGTGTACTTGAGCATTATTTTAGCATATGGCAATGCAATTTCTCCTTCTTGATAGATTTACATTGGATTTATCGCTCGATTCGAGCATGTGAATAATTGACATAACCGAAGTTTTGGGCTATGCTTAGCCTGCTTTTTGCCACTTTTCTTGTTTCATTCTTCATTATATGTCTCTAGGATGCCTCCCGTCAATTTTTGTCCGATTCCATTACGGGGCCGAAATGAAGATTTTTCGTGGATTATAGTCCACAAAACTCAGCTTTTTCTTTCGAGTTTGGTTTTCCGGAAAATGTTCCGAAAGTGATCGGGCATGCTCCTCGTGTGTACTTGAACATAATTGTAGCATATGACAATGCCATTCCTTCTTCTGATAGATTTACGGTGTGTTTATCGCTCGATTCGAGCATTTGAATAATTGACATAACCGAAGAATTGGGTTATGCCTAGCCTACTTTTGGCCACTTTTCTTATTTCATTTTATATTCTATGTCTCTAGTAAGCCTCCCGCCAATTTTCGTCCGATTTCATTTCGGGGCCGAAACGAGGTTTTTTCGTGGATTATAGTCCACAAAAACCGGTTTTTTCTGTCGATTTTTGGTTTTCCGGGAAATGTAAGGAAAGTGATCGAGCATGCTCCTAAAGTATATTTGAGCATAGTTGTTGCATATGGCAATGCCATATTTCCTTCTTGACAGACTAACGGTGTGTTTATCGCTCGATTGGAGCATGTGAATAATTGACAAAACGATGATTTGGGCAATGTCTAGGTTACTTTTTGCCAAATTTCTTGTTCCAATCTTTATTATATGTGTCTAGGATGCGTCCCACAAATTTTCATCCGTTTCCATTTCTGGGCCAAAACGAGTGTTTTTTTGTGGATAATGCACAAAAACCGGTATGTCAATTTTTGGTTTTCTGGAAAATCTTCCGAAAGTGACCGAGCATGCTCCTAGGGTGTACTTGAGCATAATTTTAGCATATGGCAATGCCATTCTTTCTTCGTGATAGACTTACAATGTGTTTATCGCTCGATTCGAGTATTTGAGTAATCGACAAAACCGATGATTTGGGCTATGACTTGCCTGCTTTTTGCCACTTTTCTTGTTTCATTCTTCATTATATGTCTCTAGGATGCCTCTCGTCAATTTTCGTCTAATTCCATTTCGGGGCCAAAACGAGGTTTTTTCCGTGGATTATAATTGTCCACAAAAACTGGCTTTTTCAGTCGATTTTTGGTTTTCCGGAAAATATTCTGAAAGTGACCGAGCATGCTCCTAGGGTGTAATTGAGCATTATTTTAGCATATGGCAATGCCATTCCTCCTTCTTGATAGATTTACGGTTGGTTTATCGCTCGATTCGAGCATGTGAATAATTGACAAAACCGAAGCATTGGGCTATGCTTAGCCTGCTTTTTGCCACTTTTCTTGTTTCATTCTTCATATATGTCTCTAGGATGTTTCCCGTCAATTTTCGTCCGATTCCATTACGGGGCAGAAATGAAGATTTTTCTTGGATTATAGTCCACAAAACTCAGCTTTTTCTTTCGATTTTGGTTTTGCGGAAAATGTTCCGAAAGTGATCGGGCATGCTCCTAGGGTGTACTTGAACATAATTGTAGCATATGGCAATGTCATTCCTTCTTCTGATAGATTTACGGTGTGTTTATCGCTCGATTCGAGCATTTGAATAATTGACAAAACCGATGAATTGGGTTATGCCTAGCCTACTTTTTGCCACTTTTCTTATTTCATTTTATATTCTATGTCTTTAGTAAGCTTTCCGCCAATTTTCGTCCGATTTCATTTCGGGGCCGAAACGAGGGTTTTTCGTGGATTATAGTCCACAAAGACGGTTTTTGGTTTTGTGAAAAATGTACGGAAAATGACCGAGCATGCTACTAAAGTATACTTGAGCATAATTGTAGCATATGGCAATGCTATTCGTCCTTCTTGACAGATTTACGGTGGGTTTATCACTTGATTCGAGCATGTGAATAATTGACAAAATCGAAGCTTTGGGCTGTGCTTAGCCTGCTTTTTGCCACTTTTCTTGTTTCATTCTTCATTATATTTCTCTAGGATGCATCCCGTCAATTTTCGTCCGATTCCATTTAGGGGCCGAAATGAAGATTTTTCGTGGATTATAGTCCACAAAACCCAGCTTTTTCTTTCGATTTTTTGGTTTTTCGTAAAATGTTCCGAAAGTGATCGAGCATGCTCTTAGGGTGTACTTGAACATAATTGTAGCATATGACAGTGTCATTCTTCCTTCTGATAGATTTACGGTGTGTTTATCGCTCGATTCGAGCATTTGAATAATTGACAAAACCAATGATTTTGGTTATGCCTAGCCTACTTTTTGCCACTTTTATTATTTCATTCTATATTCTATGTCTCTAGGAAGCTTCCAGCCAATTTTCGTCCGATTTCATTTCGGGGCCGAAACAAGGTTTTTTCGTGGATTATAGTCCACAAAAACCGGTTTTTTCAGTCGATTTTTGGTTTTCCGGGAAATGTACGGAAAGTGATCGAGAATGCTACTAAAGTATACTTGAGCATAATTGTAGCATATGGCAATGCCATTCGTCTTTCTTGACAGATTTACGATGGGTTTATCGCTCAATTCGAGCATGTGAATAATTGACAAAACCGAAGCTTTGGGGTATGCTTAGCTTGCTTTTTGCCACTTTTCTTGTTCTAATCTTTATTTTATGTGTCTAGGATGCGTCCCACAAATTTTCATCCGTTTCCATTTTGGGGCCAAAACGAGTGTTTTTTCGTGGATTATAGTCCACAAAACTCGGTTTTTTCTGTCGATTTTGGGTTTTCTGTGAAATGAACGGAAAGTGATCGAGCATGCTCTTAAAGTATACTTGAGCATAGTTGTTGCATATGGTAATGCCATTCTTCCTTCTTGACAGACTCACGGTGCGTTAATCGCTCGATTCGAGCATGTGAATAATTGACAAATAGATGATTTGGGTTATGTGTAGCCTACTTTTTGCCACTTTCTTGTTTTATTCTATATTATATGTCTCTAGGAAGCCTCCTACCAATTTTCGTCCGATTTCATTTCGGGGCCGAAACGAGGTTTTTTCGTGGATTAATCCCTACACTTTAACTTATTTTTTTAACAAAAAGAAAACATTGGGCACATTTAAACATTTACTTGAGCTACATTGGACACATTCAAACATTAAATTTAGCTAAAACTCAAAGACGAGATAGACAATTCAGTTCCTTCTAGTCAAAATTGTCCCAAAAGCTAATAAACGATTTAGAAAGGAAAACATGATGGCCAACTGCTATTAAAAAAGCGAGGGTCAGCCAAATGTACTATCTTCTCAGGCTCGAAGAACATATTCAATTAGTACAATACAGTGCCATTACAATATAATGAGTTATATATTAATTAGTAGAGATGAAGGGAGATAAGTGACGAAATGGAAGGAAGAGAAATGAGGTCTGGTTGAGGTATTTTAATTTTGTTTTTTTACTTAAGAATATATACAAGAAGTACCTAAGAGTTAGGAGTACTTCCTTTCAAAACAATGGCGGGAGGTAATCTTGATTACAATATAATATATAGTGAATTTTATAATCAATTGATGTAATGACCATTAAACTCAACTCCAAATTATATGAACATCATTACATTATCAGAGGCAAATTATTAGGTATATCTGAGAGTACATACTCTCAAATTCAACTCTAGCAATATATTATGTACCTTGTATATATTTTTGTGTACATTCAATAAATTAGAATTATACAATATTTTCACTGTGGTACATAAAAACTTATCAAATGTACACAAAAAATACACAAAGATGCATAAAAGTATATTTGAGAGTACACACTCTCAGATATACGCAATAGGTTCTGATTATCAGATGTATTCAATTGCACTCTTATCCTTCTGACTCGTTTTGATCTCTTCCCTGTATTCAATTACATCCTACCATATATGTTTTAAGTTGAGTGCATGGAAACATCACGAAATCAACAACTAAACAAGCAATGGGACTTACATATGCAGAAAGCTGATATTGACTTATTTGACTGAAAAAGACTTATTTGACCAAAATCAGAAGTGTATCCATCATGTATATATGAAATTGGGAAAATGAATAGTTTTGTTGATAGTATGGCTATGTTTGACACGCCATTTCATGTATATATCTTATTAGCTGATATTGACTTATTTAACTGAAAAATATTTGACCAAAACCAGAAGTATTTGGTAACTACATTCGCTAAGCTAACCCAATTAGCTTATAAAAATAAATAAGGTACTGGTTATAAATCTATTCCATCTTTACCCCGAGGCTTTTTACCAAATAACAAGCCTACCCATTAAATCCTAAAAATGTTTCCAAAAATAAGCATGTTCTTTTATGTCATTTTGTCAAATATCAGTAACTTATTTAAAATTTGCACCAAACACTTCTATCAAAAACTGTTACTTTATCAGGTCTCAAATTTCAGCTACCTAATAAGTTAACTTATCGGTTTCTAGACACCTTATCAGTTTTAAGCTAACTTATCAATTTCAGGGGCGGAATCGTGATTTTTTTCTTAAGGGGACCAATTGATTTTTTTTTTTTTTACGAGGACCAAGTAAAAAGTTTATATTTTTTTTATAATTTAAAAAAAAAATTCCTTACAAATTTGCAAATAAGAAAAAAAGTTGGCGGCCCCACTAGTCCCCCGGTTGATAAGTTAGCTGAAAATTGATAAGTTAACTGAAAAATTTCAAGGCACGTAAAGTCACCAATTTTATTATAAATATTTGGTAAAATAAACTGATATTTGAAAAAATAACATATAGATATATGATTACTTTTTTTTTTGAAACCAAGAGAAAGGAGGGGAGCTTATTATTGAATGTCTGAGTTCCGCCAAAGTCAAAATACTTTAGGGGAAATTGTTAAGATATATGGTTACTTTATACTTAATTTATTGTTGTTGGGAGTTCAAAAGTGGAAAATCCGTTCGCTATATTTGACTTGCCCACATTCACCAGTGATCAAGAGGATGGGGGGTCTATTACAATTTTTAGAAAGCAAATGCTGAGTCCATCACCAATATCTGTACTTGATTTCCACTCAGTGTTGTGGATTCGATCCTAACCCAATGTACCATTAGTTTGTATAGGAGGGGATGGGCAGTCGCAATTTAGAACTTGCATGAATTTTGCATGCGCGACTTTACAGTTTGCAGAAATGCATCATCGTTTTCTCAATTCTGGCTATTAGTTTTTGTAAAAGAGTAGGTAAGGAGGGAAGGGATGGTAAGAATCAAACTCAAGATTCGGAGATGGGTTTCGGCACCAATGTGCAGTGTGCTACCCCTAGATTCTTGGACCGTGATATGTGAGCCTGTGAGCTTGTGAAGTGCCTAGTTGAAGCTGCTGTTTAATATCTAACATTCAAAAGCTCGAAGTTGTGGTTGAGTTTTAGTATGTTTGCCAATACCACTCACGACGTGCTGGATATTATAGGACATTCTGATCTAGCTATGTCAACCATACTCGTTACAAGCTCAAGAGAATCCAATGAAACTATCACAAGTACAACTAAATATATTTGTACTTATATATACTTAGTTACTTTCGAAGATTATAATCTGCCTTAAAGATAGAAAAAGCTAAATAAGATTAGATCGCTAAAAGCTCACAGGGAAATCTAAGAAGTGCTCGTGCTTCAATTCATACGTGCAAATGTGCAATGTACTACCAAAAATGTGAAACAAATATAATGCAGGAAATTGAGATGCTTAATGTGGTAAATTGCAGTTCAAGAGTAATCGAATATGCCATTACTAGACTAAATACACACTCATCCTCGTCATATCAACATATAAGATATGAGTAACTATACTAATAAATGGTATTCAGCCAAGACAAACTAAACACAAAAATGAAATGGGAGAAAAACAAAAATTATTCCTAGTTGAAAAGAGAGAAATATTACATCTAATTAGTAGTTACTTTGATATTTCTATACCTAAACCACAACTTCTAGTTCTCGTAAAAGAGTATTCTAGAGTTTTCAGTACATCACTTGAACAAGGCCTAGCAGATGGATCAGCGGCAATGCATTGGAGGGCTAAGGTCATAGTCTCAACAATCTCATTTTGACTATTCAATTTTTGCTCTCTGATTGCCGGATCAATCCATGTGTCAAGATGGCAGTTGGAGTAGCAATACCGAGCCCACCCGACGATACCATCGTGGGTCCCCAACTCTGCATCTGTGGGCCCTCTTCCAGTCAGAAGTTCTATGAGAATTAGGCCAAATCCATAGATATCATTCTTATCTGTGATATCCTTAGCCTCCTTTGTTTCTGCCATGTTGTTGACCATTAGATTAGTTTAAGTAATTGAGCATGGTAATTAACAATGACATATAATTACTTTTGTTGCCACTTTAGGAGACTAATCACATTAAACAAGATAACATTACAAGTTTGATGTCCATAAAGAAAGAATGTACTCGATATGACAAGGCAGCAATGCAGTATGATTTTAGAATAATGACCACAAAGCTATCAAAGTGCTCAAGTACTATGAAATCATGCAATGAGCTGTGTCACTTTAGAAATGGGGTATCTGCTTTACGAAACAGTACAAGTCCCTTAAATCGTGAGTACATGTTCACGAATAGCATAGTTTTGATCAAAAGGTTCAATTATGTACTTAGTGCTGATATTCAGATATTGCTTTCCTGCCTGTTCTTTCTAAAACATATTATGCTGCGTGTCACATGAACTAATAATGCTTTGATTCTGAACTCTACATGATTAATGATTTGAACGAAAATCAAATAAATGAGATACAGAATTAAGATGAATGATGATAATACATCACGAGTAACAACGTTGTTGTATGCTTAGGTATATAATCTTATCCGAAAGAATTGATCGACAACGTTTACAGTTTAGTCATATCATTCCAACTCTACAAATTTACAGTTTTCAGAGTGGAAAAATAACAGGTTAAACTTTGAAAAATTTATATTTAAAGATCTAGCCAATTGGAACATTGTACTAGAACATGTATATTCAGACCTGAAATTAAGTAAAGATGATGCAATTTAATCAATCCAACTAGCTGACTGAAATAGCAGAGATCATAATGTAAATTACCTGGAGCAACATAGGCAGAAGACAGCAAACTCTTGGTACCTAGGCAAAACAATCCACCAACACCGAGTCTCAACCTAGTCTCGCCATCATCTCCACCGATGATGACTCTCTCCAGCGACATTTCACCAACCAAAATGCTCGGTGAGCAGTGATAGTGAAGGAACTTGAGGGCCCTTGCAATTCCTAGGACTATTTTCCTTCGACGTGCCCAATTCAAGCCATGAAGAACTTCACCCAAGCACTTGCCATCCACGTTCTCATATATCAAAAACCCTCCTTTCTCGGACTTGCAAACACCAAGAAGTTTCACAAGATTAGGATGCCTAATTTTACCAAGCTGTAAAATCTCTTCCCATAAATTATTGACACTCAAATTCTCTACAACAAACTCGACATCATCCTTTGCCGTGTTCTTCCTTGATATTATATCTTGGATGGATATTGACTTCGATGCCTTAAGATCAAAAAACTGGACTTCCCAAATGCCGTCTTCATTTTCCACCCTTTGCACTTTTAACAATCTCTTATTCTTCCTTCTCCTAACAAAAATGAATACACAAAGAACAAAAGCCATAACCACCATGAGAGCACCAAGGGATGTTGCTAGACCCCACCACATCGTGGTAGTGGGGTCCTTCATTCCTCGGCAAGGTGGCAAGCCGTTAGTCATGTAGTCCCCGCCACAGAGGTCATTCCCAGCCACCGCACTCGAGTTGATGGCGAGGAATGCACCAGTGGAGGGCAGTACACCATGCAAGTGGTTATGCGAGACGTTGACCTCAACCAATGAGTCTGCAGCCCCTAAGTTTCGCGGTATCTGACCGAATAGTTGGTTGTCTGACAAGTCAAGCTCACCTAACACTGGCATCTCGCCTATCCCACGAGAAATTGTGCCAGTAAGCCTATTATGGCTAAGGTCTAAGGCCACTAGTTTTTTGCATGAAGCTAGCTCCTCAGGAATGGGTCCTGTAATCTGATTCCTACCAAGTTTCAACTGCATCAACTCTGATAGTTTACCATAACTTGCAGGAATAATACCCATGAAGTGATTATCAGACAAGTCCAAGTTTTCAAGCACAATACTAGTTGACAAATCAGGCAATCCCCCATCAAGGATGTTGTTCGCCAAATTGAGCATTTGAAGAGCTGGCATGTGCCAAGTTTCCTCATCGATATTTCCTGAGAGATTATTGCTCGAAATGTCGAGAAAATTAACATTCTCTAGCTTAGTAAACCCCTTGGGTAATCCACCGGAAAGGGAATTGTTTTCCAGCCTGATTCGCTGAAGAGAATGACACGAACCCAAACTAGGTGGGATTTCTCCTTCAAGTGAATTGGAAAAGAGGATCAGCTTGGAAAGGTTTCCTGAGTTACAAAGGGAATCAGGGAGCGTACCGGAAAGCGAATTGGTAGAGAGGTCTAGGATTGTGAGGTTGTTGTTTTTGCCAAGATCTTGTGGGATATGACCATACAGATTATTAGACCACAGTTGAAGAACTTGTAGTTGAGACAATGAGGAGATTGAAGGTGGAATTTTTCCTGTCAAATTGTTGGAGAAGAGATGAAGGACTTGCAACTTTGGGAGATTGGTCATGCTTTCCGGAATTTCTCCTGAGAGAAAATTGTCACTCAAGTCTAAGGAAACTAGACTTTGTAGTAAGAAAATGGAGGGAGGGATTGTACCACTAAGCTTATTTTGGTATAAATAAAGGTATTGAAGATTGGTAAGGTTACCAAAAGATGAAGGAATTGGCCCACTAAGATTGTTATAAACAAGATCAAGATGGTATAGAGAATGCAACTTACCAAGTTCATTTGGTATTATCCCTGACAATTTGTTGTAACCCAAATAAACCAACTCCAATTTCTTCAACTGTCCCAACTCATGTGGTATTTCACCAGTGAGTTGGTTGGATGCCAAGGTTAAGTACTCCAAGTTTGTCAAGTTTGAAACTGACCTTGGGATTTGTCCCACCAGAACATTCCCGCCAAGATCAAGGTACCTCAACGTATTAAGTAAACCAAGATTTTCAGGGATTGTACCTGAAATCATGTTGTTGGAGAAGTCCAGTGTCTGGAGTCGCAACCCGAGAACCGGGGCCGGTACACGGCCCGTGAGGTTATTATTGCTTAGGTTGAGGTTGAGAAGGGAGAGACAAGAAAACAATCCCTTTGGGATTTGACCTTGGAGTTGGTTGCCTGAAAGGTCTATGGATTCGATGTAGGAAAGTCGAAAGAGCGAGGGAGAGAGCTCGCCAGAGATGTTCTTGCCAGAGAGGTTGAGTTTGAGGACATGTGTGTTTGTGGGTGAACAAGTAATGCCATCCCAGGAGCAAAGTGGTGTGCTATTGTTCCAGTTGAAAAGAGATAGAGTTGTGTCTACTAGTGAAGCTTTGAAGGATAGAAGGTGGTTCAATTCATTGCCACTACATAGCTGAAAGGCTATGGAAATGAATAGGAGAAAGTGTATTTTAGCTTCTTTTCTCATCTTCGACACCATGTTATGGACTTGGGGAATAAACTGAGCCTTGTGGACAGGAAGGCAGAGAACAAGCTTGAGGCATCAACGGAGTGAGGTGATGAGTGTCATCCTTTTAGTCCTTGAATCTGAAGTTGAACCAATAAAAAAGCACAAATTATAAGTTATAAATTTTGTCATGTAACGTATGTAAAAGTAAAAGACTAGGGGTAGTGCTACATGCAGACATGAGTGCCACACTCTTATACTTTGGTTTCCCCCCCTCCCTCCCCATTTCTGTTTCTCAGAAGGTTTGTGGATATTATTGCTCTTTTCTTTTATTTTTGACCATTATTGCTCTTTTTTTTAATATTACATGACTTTAGGTAATGAAACATTCTTGATGTATCGATTATGGATACCATCCGGTAATGCCTTACCATTGTCCTTTTCCAAAGCCAGGAAAGGAACAAACACAAGAAATAGTTGAATGCTGTAAGGATGCTTCTTTGATTCTTAAGGCTCTCTTTTCTATTTTTATTTCTATTTTGATATTTTCAAGACATGGCATAATCAATATTGAGTCAATGCATGCTTATAAATTTACAATACTGTGTATCTGCATGAACAATCATTACTAGAAAGTCTAAAATAATTAGCTCTCGAAAACTCTAACATGCTAGCTAGTAAAAAGCTAGGGAAAAGGAGATCACATGATCTATACTCCTAGAAACCACTTATGCATATGTAAAGTCGTAAAGAGAACATATGTAAAATATTTTCCATATTCTCTATTAGAGAGATAAAAATTGATAAGGGTCTAAAATCTTGACCCTTAGATAAGTAAGATAATGAACCTTAAGCCCTTAACTTGCTAATTGCGAAGCTTCAGGAGGGAAGAATATTTTAACTAATAAAACTATAGTCTATAGACAGAACATATCCAAACTTTGCACAAATTAATATCACTACTCATATAGGAAGAAGTAGACTTAAGGTTGGACTTTTACCTTGTGAGCTTGTTTTAACACCAAAAAGCGGGCGAGATGTTTTTGCATATGTAAGAGATAGGTGAACTCTGTGACAAAACAGTCAATATGAACCAAGTGAGGCAGGCTGAAGTGTAGAGTGAGTATCAAATATTCAAGTGGAAGAGAGAAAAACCAAACTGATTATCAAATACGTTTTATCTGAAATTTTCATTTATGATTATATGTTGGGATTGACATGTAGCATGGAGTTTGAATGCAAATATATAACGGTTGAAAGGGTTAGGAAAAGAAGGCTGAACTGCTGGGACAGATGTTAGGAAAAGCCTGTGTTGATTTTGTCGGATTGGGATTGCTCAAAATCCTCTTTTGACTCAACTTTGGATCAAAATGGTGATGATAGGGGGGTGGGGGTGTGTGTGTTTGGCCCCTGTAATCGTTGAAAAGGAATTCAAAGGTTTGGAAAGTATGCTCAGTATATAGCTAGCTTTCATCGTGCACTTCACATTTTGCAATTGTAAATCTTTGTAAAGTAGAAAATGGAAGTGTCATATCTATGTAACCTTTTCCTTTACTACCACTCTACTTTCATTATGAATCATCTATGCCATGCAACAAAAACATTATGTTGTAATTGTAGTAGCCTAAATATTATGAACAAATTCACCCAAATATCGTGGAAGATTTTGGAGTAGTTCAGTGGTTTCATCTTGTCTCCAAAGTGCAGATAATGAACTTGGCGTCTAGTTAATCATAGTGAAGAGTCAATGAATTTGGAGTACGGAGTAGTTAATACTGAAACATTAATTAAATTCCCACTTTATATTTAGTTATTTGCATATCCAAACTGATACAATCTCAAGATGGACATTGGTTATTTTGCATTATATGTAATCACTTTTTATAATATTGACAAAAAACCTTGTGAACTCAATTTGTAAGTAGATTTATTATTAAGTTAAAATAGATCATCTCTTTAAATAACTTGTGCAAATCTATACAATTTCATTTCATGCCATCAAAAAACTGTTTGAACTCGAGCCTTTATTATTGGTAACCATCAGCCGTTGCATCATTATTGTAGATTTGTAGCCTTAAACTTATAGCAGCACTCCTAACTGAGTCACACACATCATGATTGTCATAACTTGTTCAACCCTTAACTAAAATAGTAGACACTTGATTATTTATATGTTAGGTCTTGGCAACATCACTAATTGCCACTTATCTAATAAAGTGACCATTGCTTCTTATCATGATCTTCTGAAGTACAACTACTGCCAAGTAGCGCAATATGGTAGTAAGACCCTTAGAGTAATTTGATTGAAAAATGTGGTCAGTTCATCATGCGGGGATTGGTCCAAAAGGAGTAGGTAAGCTAAGGCCTAAGCCTCAATTCCTCATGCAAAACAGCCGGAAATCTTCTGTAAAATTGGTTCCTTTCATACAATTTGTCCACTATACATAGTTATCTTGGATTCTCCTGTGTTGAAAGAGATAAAAGGGGCATTAGGAAGTACTGTATCATACAAAGAGTCTAATGAGATAGATATATAGAGGCAAAAGAGAAGTAGACGTAGTTGGGCATAGCAGAAAAAAAAGTGAAAGGAAAGTACGGCAAAGCAAAGGAATAAAAAGGAAAAGTGGAATGTCTTTATCATCTTATATTACATTTATTTTGGCTCTAATTGGAATAACATACTAAATTAAATCAGAAATCAAAATAAATAAAATGCTCGTGCGCTGTGAGAGCCCACCAACTTCTTTCTCGAAGGAATATACAGTGAAGGGTCTTTGTCAAACACTCCGGCATGCTCCTCTTCTCCATTGTCTAGGGCTTAACACCCATCTTCATCATCTATCTCTTTATAGTGGTCTATGACCTCTTTTTTGGAATTCCAGACCATTAAACAACGTTTAAATTAGCATAAAATGGAGCCAAATTGTACTTTTGGTTGTATACTGTTTAACCTGGACGTGGAACAACATTAATGTGTCATCATGCACTATAATCTTTTTCTAAGGAGGGCAAAAAAATTAGTATTACATGAAAGAAGTAGAGCAAACTACAAAAATAGAAAAAAGCCAAAAACAACACCAATTCGGGTTTGAACCCAAGACCAAGACTATCATAAGCAACAAAACCATTTTTACCCTTATAGTTTTTAGTTCAAAAACTTAAAAAAAAAAAAAAGTTAGCAGGGGCATCATTGAAAAATACCTCTAACTTAACTACATTATTTCCGATGAAATTTATACGGAGTACATAAATATTTGAGATTATTATAGGATTCATCATGTATACAACATTGCATACATTTCACGATTTTAGTTGCTATACTTGTTGGAAAGTAGAGATACATGATTGTACATAAAAATTATTTATCATACACTTGATCAGAATCATATTACAATCGGCCGAATTGCCAAAAACGTAAAAAAAATGGACACCCAACGACATATTGGTAAACAAAAACACGCAGGCGACATTTAAGTAAATAAAAACCACTCAGACGACAAATTTACCAAAAACACCTTAAATTGGCCGGATCTTGTGCGCGTGAATTATACGCCCGGAAAATAACATAATACGCCTAAATAATTATTCAAAATCTATTTTCAACATATTTCCTCCCATATATGTCCATATATATCTTATTTCCCTTTTCATTTAAATTCCTTTATTTCATTTTATTTCTTTAATTTCTCTCCTCTTCCTCGATCTTCCTCAACACCTCACCCCCTCCTCGAACCTGACGGCCATCCCATCACTCAAGAGGACCCCCACCAACCCCACCACTCGTCCCCCACTTTACTCCACCTCCTTCAAAATTTTAACACCATCACCATGTTTAAGAAGTTTCATTGTTTTTGTGGTAACCAAGAGAGGGTAAGTATGCAATGGGAAATGATAAAGAGAGAAAGAAAGAAAATGGCTTTAAAGAGAAAGATGGGCGGCGGGATGGGTGGAGTCATGGTGGCGGTCTTCATGGTGGTGGGTAACATGGTGGGGTTGTGGGAAGGTGAGGAAAGATGGTGGGGAGGGTGGAGGGAAAAATTGATGGTTGGGTTATGAATTTTCTAAGGTTTTAATGTTAATTTTATAAATTTATAAACTTTGTTGTAGTTTTTATTTATTTGGGGTGAATTTCTGGGTTTTTTTTAGTTTTTGGGAAGTGTTTGGACGTTTTGTGGTCGTATACGTCACGTGCTTAACTTCCGTCCATTTTTATGAGAATTTTGGTAACGTTGTCGCCTGAGTCAATTTTTTTTACCTTTTTGTCGCCGGTGCTAGTTTTTTAACCAATATGTCGTTGGTGGTTCATTTTTTTTACGTTTTTGGCAATTCGGCCTATTACAATCTTACACCCCACACTACAGAAATATAAATATGTACTTTGTTTGAGTGCATGATGAAACACTCTTTTTTTTGGCGAAATTCGTGCTAACATAAGTGAGCAATCAGATAGCGGCGAACGGTTGTAATGATACGATAAAGCCTCTACACTGAATGGGTGGGGGAGAGTTATAAATGAAGTGGGTTAGAGTGTTCTTTGTTGGACTTTTGTTTATTGGACCTGTCTAATTTTAACACTAAAATTAGACAGTCTAATTGTTGTAATGATAAAATAAGTCTTATTTCACCTCTCTTCATTCGTCACAAGACAACGGAATTAATACATGTATGTAAGCAGATCTCAGTAATCAGCAGTTGTTATCAACATGTAGGGTTATATAGAAACTGAGCATGCGAGCTTCACATATGTTTAATACTATGAAATCAGACATTAGCTAGTACTTCATCTTGAAGCCATCTATCCTCGGTGCACAACTAGTACTTCGAGGAAGTTTCAAAGTCGATGGTGGCTGCTCTTCCAAAGACAATCTTCGACGAGAAGTACTCTTCGCTATGTCTCTCAACGCCGAAGTTAGAGAAAGCTTAGGGTTGGTCCTTGTACATGTGTTGTACTCTTCACAAAATTCCTTGTGAAATATTAAAGCATCTTCCATGGATATTATTGGTGATGATTTGGTTCGCTTCTCTTTAACAGCTTCAGCGCAAAGTCCACAAATCCATCGACCAGAGTGGAAGTCCTTAACTTGTTTTATATAACTGCATGACCCTTCCTCTCTAAGACCACAACATTCGCATTCTACTTGATCAATTGAAATACTTTGTGCACCGACTTCTGGTACTTTTTCTGTTTTGTTTATCTGAGGCGAAACATCCGATATCGCTTTTCTGAGCCTTCGGTCATCCTACAAGAAAAGAACAAATGGATCATAGGCGATTATAATTAAATGATTGATAGAGATTGTCTATGTTTAACATAAAATTAGACTTACTTACAACTTGAGTTAAAGTTATCACTTTTCATTACCACGATAAAATTTCTTAAAAAGATTTAAAATACTTAAAATTCAGGAGAATTTGTTGATAACTATATTTGAAAAATATGTCTGGAATAGACTTTTTTGTGTTTGAAAATAGACAAAAACTGTAAACAATATGTACCGTACCCAATGTTTAGATGCGACTACCGGACACAAAAGTATAGCCTTAAAACTAAGTAATCTCCTACAAAACTTTCAATCGAATAATATACGGAGTATTACATACACTGGTACACGTACATATACATATCCGTAGAAACTGGGAAGAGAAGAGCTAGAGACATAAAAATACGTACCATTGGTTATATTAGGTGAATATAGCCGCAATGGTCTTGTACAAAGATGTCCAATTTAAATACTTGCAACAAAGCCAGGCCCACATCGATAAAGTAATTAACAAGTGGATATTAAAGTAGCATGTTCTCCCTTTTAGCCATAGATATATGTCAATAAGTATCAATGGATGCCCGTGAATATATGGGTAGTCCTCATCCTCTCAACGTTGCTAGCTTAAGCGGCAACTTCATTTGGGTGTTGAAATTAAACGAGTGATGGGTGCTTTGCAGAAGGGATATGAATGGATCACGAAAGAGAGTGGCAATCAAATATCAAAATCCTTCAAATCCCACATTTTCATTCTAGGGACTCTAGGTTTGGTTGCTTCCTTTTACCGTCCAATATGTGTGTATGTTTCACATATTACATGACATTCATATCCAAGGATCCTATAATTATTTGGACCACACTACAACAATCATAGACTCGTATAGTCGTATATATCTCAGAGTTCATTATCGTATGGCCTCTGTATTAGCAATTTGGAGGAGCATTAAAATTCGCTTAACGAAATGCATGATGCCTAGAATGCTACAAAATAGCCTTTGTAGCTGCTCGTGAGAATCACGAGTTGCCATATCAAGCAAAGTCATATGTCGTGTGCATGATGTTAACTACTCCGTATTATAACATCAACATACGCCTTTTGTAAATGTGTTTATATGAGTAATTAATTGTACCTGTTGCGTTTCCAAGTTAATGTCCTCTTTAAGATATACTTCAATGAAGTCTGGTTCGGCTTATTGTGGGTGTGGTCTTATGGCATGATTTTGGAAATTATGGGGAAAACAAAATACAAAAAACAAAGAGAAATTTACAGGATATAGAATACAGAAAATCCAGTCTCTCCTTGATCAAATTCATGTACGATGACATGGACAAAAGAAGTGGCTCGTACAAACGTAAATCATCAAAGTATTCGAAGGCATTGAAAATTTGCAATTACGGACATGAAATAAGCAACTGTAGCGGTAATCGAATTTGTGATGAGTAGCGTCTTATAAAGCTCTGCAAGCTACCAAAAATAACCACAAACCCCATATCTACGCGTTACATAAACACGATTGGAACACCACATACATGACATGGAGCAACAGAGCAGTCGGAAACCAATTGTAAGCTACATAGCAGCAACATGATATAGCTGAAAGATGCAACGAGCACAATAGTCTTATATTCTATATATTCTTTTTATCACTTTTACTACCACCATTGCAGGGTTTTCAGGATTTGATTCAAATCCAATGTGTCGTTGAGTTCTGTCTGATCAGATGATTATCGCCCTGCTCATCGGTGCTTGCAGCTAATATCCTAATGTATGCCTGTTAATTGTTGTAGAGGTAAAAGGGTGTTATTTTTTTTCTGTTTTAGCATACCTCTAAGGGTACAGTGTCCATTTCAGTGGGTCTTGCAGTTCAAATCCACTATGGTGCTTGTCAGACCAACAACCTGATTATCTGCAAACACTATACATATAATCAGACCACAATTTAGCTCGCAATTCGGTTTGTTTTAATGGCCTTTTCTGTATCTAATTGATAGGTGATGTGCACTAAAGTATAATCTTGCAGCATACACATGTGTTTTGGATATGTGAACGTTGAACCATATCTACATATTCACCTCTGAGTAGCTCCTTTAACTTTCAGTCAATGTTTTCCTAATTAATATCCTATCATAAAACTTATTGCTGTCATATTTAGTTAAAAATGAGATTCCATATTTGTAATGCTCTTTTGCTGATGCAAGGGAAAGAGGAGTGGATGTTGAGAATCTACCTCTACACTAATTCTGGCTTTCGGTCTATGATTTCGTTCATGAGCTCTAAATGTCGGACCACTGCAGCTATATGCAGTGGTGCTTCTCTGTAACTTCAGATCATGCACATATCTAGGCAAAGATCAGAAAATCTTCATGGGGAAATTAGCAAGGAAGGTACAGTCCCTTCCCTGGCCACCTCATGTAGCCTGCCTTCATTCTATCTGCCTCTCCTACAAGACTCAGACGGAAGTAGCATGGTCGAGCATTAAGCAGGCCTTTTGAGTGACGTTTATTGTTCAATAAATTTTACAGAAAATTTTGAGTTATTGGGCATACTTAGGTTGTACAGACATTTGCAAAACTGTGTTGCAGAGATGTTCCTTTAAAAACCTTTTATTATAATAGGAAAAGATTTTGGCAGTCATCAAAGTGCCAATCCATTTGAAAGTTTCAATAATAAGAAAATTCAAGTGTTTCAGCAACGAAAAGTGTGATTATGTAGAGGATTTGATTATTACTAGTGACTTTGAATTATCAGCAAAATCCATGTTACCAGTAGTACAATCACTTACCTGCCCAAAAGTGCTGCTATCTTATAATGCTGACCAACAAATTTTAATGGTTTCTCTTCCCAGTGCTACGAACTGGTCGTCTGATCATTCTTTGCTTGTTAATAAAATTCGTCATTTCTCACACTCCTGATTCCTGAATACAATATGCAAATTATGAACCAGTCAATCCTAATTTACTTATCCACAAGAAATCTGTTGCCATCAAGGCTTTTCTAGGATCCCAATTAAGGTTGCGTTGTCACTCTCCCTAGTCAGTCTTGACCAAGTAAGCTGTTGAACATATATTTCATAATCAGCTGTCAGTTTCAGTTTGCTGTCAGAACAATTCTGCCCCAAATAACAGCATAGAGAATATCATTGAAAATTCATGTTGAACCTTTACCTTTGACGCTTGTTTCTGTTAAATTGGTCACATGGCCTCAATCATCCCACCAGAGAAAGGGCTATACCTTAATTCATTGTCTGAACATATATATATTGAGCAGTTATATCTACATAAACAACAGCAAGATGGAAGGCCAAAGAGAGAGATATCAGATACTAGCTACAAAGCTGTATGATGCCGCAATTAAGGGAGACACACATGCCTTGCTCAATTTGCTCCAAGAAGATCCACTCATCCTTCATTGGTGCAGTATTGAGAAATCAGGCCAGTTTGCGCAGTCGCCATTACATGTAGCTGCTAATTTTGGGCATTTAGAATTCGCAAGAGAAGTTCTAAATCAAAAACCAGAATTAGCAGAGGAGCTTGATCACACAAAAAGATGGTCACCCCTACACATGGCCTCGGCAAAAGGGCACTTGGATATTGCAAAAGCCTTGCTCGCAGTGAACCCCGACATGTGCCTTGCACGGGACCTAGATGGAAGGAACCCTGTTCATATTGCAGCCATAACAGGTCAAGTTCATGTACTTGATGAGCTTCTCAGGGTCATGCCACAGGCTACTCGGGAGAGGACCAACAGCGGGGGAACGGCTTTGCACTTGTGCGTGAAACACAGTCACACACAGGCTCTTATGTTCATGGTGAATGTCTTGGATGATGGTGAGCTGCTTAACTCCAAAGATAATGATGGCTGTACTGCCTTGCACCTAGCAGTTGCTGCCAAGCAACTTGAGGTAAATATAATCACTACTTCATTAGTTATCGTGGGTCTATGTCTTTCGGCCTTTGATGATTGACATCTAACAAGAATTTCTAGTAAGGGTTCTTTTTTTTTTTCCTTTTCTAACAAGAGTACTTTTCATCAATGTGTAGACAGTTAAATTCTTATTAACAGACAGAAGAATTGAAATAAATACGATCAACAGAAACGCCTTGACAGCAGTGGACACATTTATTCGAAGTAGAAAACACCCAAGTGATAGGGAGATTTGGCACTCCCTCAAGCGTGCACAAGCAATCAATGCAAAGGATGCAATGAAACCAAGAAGCACAGATCGGGGTCGGCTTGAGAGCCAACGGAGTGGTCTCATGGTTGTGGCATCGTTGATAGCAACCATGGCATTCACAGTGGGAGTCAATCCTCCAGGAGGAGTATGGCAAGATAATGATGGTCATAATGCAGGTACTGCCATAATGGCAGATGTTAACAAGGGGCAAAATGGTAGCTCTAAAATACTGTTCTACATGAACAAGATAGGATTAGGACAGTATGATCTGTTGCTAATCATTAATACCATAGGTTTGATTTCATCTATGAGTGTTATCCTTTTCCTTATAAGCGGGCTTCCCTTCAAGCGGCTATTTGTGGGTATTTTTATGATCACCATGTGGATTGCAGTAACGGCGACAACATTATCTTACACGATAGCTGTAAACTTCCTGGCATCTGCAAAACCAGACCAAGCAGTTTGGCGTTCAATAGAAATCTCACTTGGCGTTTGGCTATTCTTGATGATACTTTTGCTCATTGGACATGTCATTCGCTTCCTTGTATGGCTGACAAAGAAGCTGGTTGTTAAGAAGAAAACTTACTATCCAATCGCTTGAACTGAAGAACCTTCACATAAACTTAATAATCTAGGCAAAATTTGATGATTGTATGGTTCAACGTACTACAGCTATCAGTTTGTGTAAAGTTCCAACTTACTACATAGTGTACTGAGAGTATCTAGTTGCGCTCTACACATTCTGTATCTGCTTTTATAAACTGTAACATCAACTCAAGAATTGCCATTGTCATGACAGGAAGGATCCCTACTTTTGTGAAATCCTCCATTTTCTATGAGGCAATAAGAGAGACTACTTTCGATTATACTCGATGATATCACCAAGTTGCATACCTTATCAGGGAAGAGAGCTGGTTTCGGCAAATTATTTGCCTATTTACAGGAACATGCCACTAATCTGTGGAGCAAAATGACTTTCACTGCGCATTTGTTAATTGTGGCATAAGATGTTGCTATGATCACATCACTAGAAAGAATGCTTGCAGACTGCAGACCAACAATTTTGCCAGAGAATTAACTATGAATATAAGTATATAACTAAGAGTAGGTTGACTTGCAATGCTAATTTCATCTCAACTCTTTGAATACAAAAGGCCAAAACATAAAATTTCATTGCAATTTAAAGTTCACTATTTCTCACCAATTTTAATACATAGTGTCTAGTGTGTACCTGTCAATCCAAGTTGACTTTTCTACAAGAAACCCATCAACTAACAAAGCTATTCAAGGGTGTTGAAATTCCAATCAAGTTTGCTTCTATCATTCTCTTCATTAAGCCTACACAAGTATCATACTGAGAATAAACATTCATAAGCAATCAGTTTGGTTTCGCTACCAGTAAAGAAAACTATCTGTATTCAAGTCAAATTGTAGCCCAAATGACATCATAACAACTTGGACAATTCTAAAAACCACGCGGACGATCGCTATAAATTTGACTTGCACTTTAAGGCCGAATTCATCAAGGTTGCTTCTATCATTCTCTCTAATATTTCTACCAAGCTGTTGTATTACCATAGGCCAGAGCGAAATGGAAGGACAAAGGGAGAGATCCAAGTTACTAGCCACAAAGCTGTATGAAGCAGCACTTGATGGAGATGAACCTTCTTTGCTCAACTTGCTCCAAGAAGATCCACTCATCCTCGATCGATGCAGAATTGAGAATTCAGGCTGCTTCATGCAGTCTCCATTGCACATAGCTGCTAATCTTGGGCACTTAGAGTTCACGAGAGAAATTTTACGTCGAAGGCCTGAATTAGCAGAGGAGCTTGATCAATCAAAAAGACTATCACCACTACACATGGCCTCAGCAAAGGGGCACTTGGAGATTGTAAAAACCTTGCTCGCTGTAAATCCTAACATGTGCCTTTCGTGTGACCAAGATGGAAGGAATCCTGTTCATGTAGCAGCCGTTACAGGTCAGATTCATGTGCTCGATGAGCTTATTCGGGCCATGCCCCAGGCAGCAAGGGAGCGGTCCAATGGTGGTGAAACTGTTCTGCACCTGTGTGTGAAATATGGTCAGCTAGATGCTTTCAAGTTCTTGGTACATGTCATCAATGATGGCGAGCTGATTAACACCAAGGACAGCGATGACAACACTGTCTTGCACCTAGCAGTCGCTCACAAACAGCTTGAGGTAAGATGAAACTCCTAGTACTAGCATGTTCATGTTTTATGCTCAGCATGCTTAAAATATAAGCATATTTACATGATCAGTGAAATTTACATATAAGTCCCTCATAAAGGCATTTCTGAATTTGAGTAAATCAGAAGAAAATAGTCTGATTTTACAATTCATAATGAATATTACGGCCAACTTCTGTTTGACGCCATATTTACTCTTCACATCCGGATCCTTCCAAAGAATTACTAGTTGCAATACATGCCTGTCCCAAATGAAGCACTTATCCCTATATTAGCTAGCACAATAAAGTTAATAATGCCTCTTCTGAAATTCTGCCCTTTCCATTGATACACAGATGGTGAAATTTCTACTAAAAGATAAAAGAACGGAAAAAAATGCTATTAACACAAATGGCTTGACTGCAATGGATACTCATATTCGAAGTAGGAAGGATGTGAATGACAGGGAAATTTGGACCTCCCTCAAGCGTGCCAAAGCTTTACGGGCAAAGGATGCACTGAAACCCAGAAAAAGACATCGTGCTTGGTTAGAGAACCAACGCAATGCGCTAATGGTGGTGGCATCCCTAATAGCTACTATGGCTTTCCAAGTCGGAATTAATCCCCCAGGAGGTGCTTGGCAAGATAATAGTGATGGCCATAGTGCAGGCTTTTCAATAATGGCAGATGTTAACAAAGGGCAATATGATGTACTACTAATTTGCAACACAGTAGGACTGGTTTCATCACTAAGTGTCATCCTTCTTCTTATAAGCGGCCTCCCCTGCAAGCGACTCTTTGTAGGTATTTTGATGATAACCATGTGGATAGCAGTTACAGCAACAGCATCAACTTACTTGGTCTCTGTGAACTTTCTGATATCCTCCAAAAAACTTCTGTCATCCCCCAAAAATCACCATGCAGTTTGGCTTGCATTAAGAATCTCTGTTGCTGCTTGGGTATTCTTGATGGCCCTTCTGCTCCTTGGGCATGCCATGCGCATCATTGTAAAGCTAATCAGGCACCTAGTACGGTTAGTGGTCAGATTGTGCAGAAGGAGTTTTACAACGCCTAAGAGCCACCCTCCTGTTTAATGCTGTTACTTCACCCAGAGTTTTACAAGGGCCAAGAGCCATTGACCTGTTAAATGCTATTACTTCACCCAGTGTTCTAACTGTTTTCGAGAAACAAGCATACAACGCTTGTACTCTACACACGGTGAAATGTGAGTGCTGTTACTATATCCAAGCTATGATATCCATTAGCATTCTACTGAGCATTCTGTAATTCTGTAAGAGTTCGTAATGTCTACCTATACTTAACAGAAGTTTCAATCTGCATGTAATAGGAACATCAGCTTCAAATGTCTTCAAATATTCCTGTACAACTAAAGATTAGCTCTCCATGTGTTGTATATAAGAAGCTCTGTTTTTATTGTAGCGATCAACTAACAGATTAACTCTCCATGTGTCCACAATTTCCGAAAGCTCAGTAGGCACCAAGCAAGTATTAGATATCTTGGACAGTAGTTCTCCAAGCTACTAATAATAGTGATGTCTAATCATGCAGGTTTAAGAAGCCTAGCTTTATCTATGACTGACTCACTAGACAAATAGATAACCTCAGAACAAACGTTGATCCCATAAGCACATAAACTAATGAACTCTTTCCTCATTCTCCTCGACTCATGATATTCCTTCAAGAACAATTCCATTCACAAGCTCCTTAACAGAGAAAGCGAAATCAATTCACTACAACTACACAGTTTACAGTATCTTCAAGCCGCATTACCCTGCAACCTTTCTAGCCTCTGCAAAATTAACCATTAACATAAAGCATACACAGCCATTCTAAAAGTTAAATCACCTTTAAATACTATTATCCTTAAGATCACCATAAACACACTCGCAATTTTCGGTTGATCCAGGTAACCTAACAATCACAGAAGACCTTATAGAATCCTACAGTCCACTACCTTAGATCCAACTCAACTTGCCTCGAATTCCTCATCCAAACATTGATCATCCTCATCACATTCATCCAATCCAAAATCAAAAGAAAAGTAAACATCAACTCCAAAACCCATCATGTAGCCCTCTTTGGTCTTTGCAATCAGATCTGTGAACTCAATAAAGATTGGTTATTGAGACCATATTATGACATGAAACAAATCATTAACCAAAACCAAACAACCCGAAATCGGCTAAAAATAATCTGACCTGAAACTGACCTGACCAACCTGCTTAGGAGAGGCAAGAGGCTTCCAAGTGCCCTTTTAATTTCCTTGATCAAAGCCCTCATCTCTATCTGTCGTATAGCAAAACTATTTCACCTCGTAAACTTGTCGATCTTTGTAGTCACATTGTCCACCATTGTCCTTCCCGAATCTTTAGCAATCATAAGCTCTAGTGCCAATTGTTTTGTGCAACATGAACATTAATAATAAGAGAACAAATAACCCAAAAATTTAACGATGTTTGATCACTATTAATGTGATAACTAACGTCGTCAACGATTATGGAACAGTTTTCAACTACTTTTCACTATGTTGAAGAATTACAATTACAACGATGATCTCTATGGCTTATAATCCGCTCTAAAGAAACTCTCTATATAATGACTCAATATTTCTCTTTTTTTCTATCCTCGAATGCAAGGTTATTAAGTTGTTCTTATAATAAACCATTAACAACTAAGACGACCAAAAAAAGTTTTTTATAACTAAATCGGATGAGAATATGCGAAAGTCAGCGAGTTCCCTCGACGAGTCCGCAACTCGCCATCGAGTTCCGCTACTCGCCGACCCTAGTCTGCGACTCGTGGACAATATCCTGGATTTTTGCTGATATCCGGTTTGACAACTCACCGGCTCCCTTGGCATCACCAACTCATCAAGTCACTATTTCGACAAGAGTTTCTCTCCATGCAGCCGGATATATGCTCGTCGATCTCCTTGCTTGATATTATTGTACTATCTCCACAACCACAAGGGCACATGTATCCGGACCCAACCCAATAATACTATCGTGTCTGGTACGTAGTACGTGTGAGAGGACAGTACCAATTAGCAAGTCGTCTCTTTGTCCTTGAGTCAGTGTGTGCAATTGTTCATCAGATGAAGAAATTTCAAAGAAATCAGTACCATGAATTATTGATTTATGACGATACTCTAGCTATAGCTAGACAGGGGTGGACAGTAGCAAGTCGTCTCTTTCGTCCTTGCCTCAGCGAAGAAGGACAAGTGAGGTCAATTGTTCATCAGATGAAGAAATTTCCAAGATTGAT
Organism: Corrigiola litoralis; assembly: GCA_901111285.1. Taxonomy (NCBI): domain Eukaryota; kingdom Viridiplantae; phylum Streptophyta; class Magnoliopsida; order Caryophyllales; family Caryophyllaceae; genus Corrigiola; species Corrigiola litoralis. The sequence continues at coordinate 1,014 of CAAKMY010043903.1, read as the reverse complement.
GGGACACCAGCTAAAGCTAGAATGGGAAAATGATTTTGGCACGACATCTTTGTAGCAAGTACGTGTGCATGTGAAGTATTTATTATAAATACTTACACACCTCTCTGCTTGGAAATTAATAGCTCCAACAGACGATGGCTATAAATTTTACTTGTGACAAAATCCATCACATGCCCCGTAATATTCCACCATAGAAGGGCATAGACCTCAATATATTTTCTACCTGTTGTATTACCATAAGCCAGAGCAAAATGGAAGGACAAAGGGAGATATTTCTGTTACTAGCCACAAAGATGTATGATGCAGCACTTATGGGTACTAATGACATTAGTCTACGTTTATAAATTAAGCTTTGCCCCTATTAAGATTTTGTACACCATGGAAAACTGGCTATGGTTCTGGTGGAGTATATATAAAATAAAATTCTTTAAACTGAGCTGTCATGGTGAAAGAGATGTTCGACTATCCGACTCTGTAGCATCGTTAACATCTTTATTCTTACCGTACCCTTTGAACAATTTTCTCAGTTGTCATGGACCAAGCAAATGACTATGATCTTTCCGTAATGATATGCATCCATCCGTCCTGTTACTCGAGTAGCTTTAGAATAAAAAAAATATTAGAAAGAAGGTTTAATCTAATTTAGACGTGGTATAACCCAATACCCATTGGGTTATGTTGAGAAAAATGGCGTGAGAAAGCCAAACTCTTAAATCTTGTGTCCTACATGGCCACATTGGTCATGAACCTAGTGTCTTTCTTCCTTTTATCACATAGTACTCCACTAGTTTTTGAGTAACAAGAAGATTAGAGGTTTCAGGAAGCTTTGGCAAACTGGCAATGTGGCATGGATTTACCCCACGCCGTCGTCCGGCCGGTCCGGGCAGGGTTGGGCTTGCGCGCGTGTGGGCATTTCCAGATCCATTTTCTTTTTGGACCCGAGTTTGTCTAAGTTACTTAAGCTACTAGATATGTCTCAAATCAGTATCAGATATTATCCGATATCAATCCCTT
>CAAKMY010043886.1:652-13082 GCA_901111285.1 Corrigiola litoralis | reverse complement strand
CCCGCCGCACACACACACACACACAAAACTTCAGATTTAAAAGAAAGAACCTGGTGAACAGGAGCTGCATATGTTGGAGGTCACAGCTGCTTCCAGTATGGATCCAGGTAGCCAGACAACATTCCTACACTGCAAATTGCACCAAACTCCTATTTGTATCAGCCTTAAATAAAAATGTCATGTTGGGACCATGGTTTCGGGCAGAAATTTTAAAAGCCAAAATCAAGTTTTAACAGATAAACACATCTAGAAATTTTAGACAGCGACAAAAGCTATGAACTTCCGAGAAATGAATACAACAGCGCCACATCCACAGAGGCAAAGGGCTTAGAATTAAAGCCCCAAGTGCATCCCCAGTGCTAAGAGTAAACTTGAGAAACCTCACAGATTTCAGCAGAGAGGTTTTTTTAAATAGGGATACTCAACAATTCCTCACTACTACATCAAACAAAAAGTGAATAACAGCAAACACTCCCAAACCAACCAAATCATTAACCTGGTTCACAAATGACTCTCCAATTTAATAGCATCCAGAGTTCAAATGTTCCTAACAGTAAATTGATGTATAAGTATGCCCTGTTTAGATGCTGAGTTCAGTCCTTGCAAATGTTTGAATGAACTAGGCCATGCATACAGTAATCACAGAACCTTTCAAATAACAAACACCAGGAAGAAATCTTCTCTTCAAAATCCCAATATGATCAATAACAATTGTCAAACAAATAAAGAATAAGAAATACCAACCTGAGGATAACCCAAGCATCCAACCATGAAGTTTCCGTCCTGCAGGCAAGGAATTTTTACTCAGTCAAAGGAGTAAGCAGCATTTCATCTCCACTTGCAGTTTCAATCATAATTTCAAACTGTGCTCTTGCAAAAGTATTAAATAAACACTGCACTTCCTTATTTCCATTACTACTTAAGCACCCAGAAATAAATAGTGGTCAAACATGAGCAGATTATACAATAATCACCAACACGTGGGCATCATTAATTTTCAAATGAGTTAATGGCTGTGACATAATGTCAATAATTCTCTGAGCATGTTAGATATCTCGAATGACTCTATTTTTAAATGAAGTAAATATCTCAAATGAGTTCGTGCTATAGAGCACTGTTACATAAGGGGTATCTATAGTTTCCCCAACATGGACTCTAAACCAATCTGCATGATAACACAAGACAGGATACTGTGCACTGAAGGCAACGGACATAAACAACAAGTGTGTAAGTGCATCTACCAATGGTGCTATTCAACGGAAGTGCAGAGGATCATATACAGAAAAAAATATGGGTATTTTAGTCTTAATGATCAGCATAATAGCGGTTCTATAACTCCTCACCGGCTTACGTTTCAGCACCATATCAGCCTGCTGGCAAAGACCACAGCGGCGAACAACCTCACCTGGAGCATGCTGCTCCTCTGGACCAGTTCGAGTAGTTCTGCAGAAGAAAAAGTGATAAAGGAGAGTGGACAGCGGTTATTAAAAAGAATGATAAGCACTAGCGTAGTTAGAAACTTGGAAAGTAGTAATAAGCCAAGAGGCGGAGACAGAGGAGCAAACTTCGTGGTTGTTTTGTTACCATCACATAACATGAGAAATTCGACTTCCTGAAAAGTAGGACATGGAGAAGTTTTTCGGTTACCCAGAACACAGGAAGCATAACTTCCTTTGAAGTAAGTAACCTCCCTATATAAGTAGAACTTTCCATAGGAAGTGTAACTTCTTATGTATAACCTAATAGTTTTGGCCACTTCCTAGGAATAGCAACTTCATGGGAATCACAAGTTCATGTAAAGTTTGAAATCTCATATCTGACCAAAAGAACACACAAAGCAGCGTGCGCATTTTCATAGTTGAAGTAGATGCAATCATATATTACCAGAAGAAGGCAACAAAAAGCACTGAATAATCCCTAGTAATACATTGGTACAATAATAAAGAAAGGAACAGGGGATCAGCCTCTGTGCCTTGCCCCTCATAGCCTCAGGCGCGCTTTCTCAGACACTTGCAGACAAAAATGCTACCCATCTTACAAAACAACATAAGGAAACACCTGTCAAAGAAAATTTCCATGGCCTCGAAGAGTTTGACTTTGCTCAGTTTAGCCTGCAATTTATTTAAAGCAACAGCTCAAGTTCAAAATGTAAAAGAATACAATTAGTCTAGGCAGATTGTTAGACAGACAAAATACTGAAAGATAAAAAATGGAATAACAGATGCTTTATGTTTTAAAGAACCAAATAAACTTACATCCAAGAAACAAGCCTTCATTTCCTGCAAGCCAGACGCCAGAATGTCAGTTTTTCTTTTAGTTCCTACACTAACAGCCTTCATGTCATCTTCCATCTTGGATCTCAGATAAGGTTTCCAAAGCTCATATCTGAAAAGAAGCACAAGATATGAACATTAATTATGTTAAAGCACAACCACAAAGACAAAGGTGTATATGTTACTGCATTTCCAAATTGAAAAGCCTATCTACAACATCAACTTTTACTTAAAATAAAAGACAAAACCAAACAGGCCCTGTGAGACAGTTAATGACTAGCGTCGATAGATAAAGACGCCTAGGAGATAACGTAGGTGAGAAAATCACTTACCCCATATCATCATATCCCATAACTAATGCTTCCCCCTGAAATTGAAAAAAAGTTCAAAATAATTAAATGGCAAACATCAAACAAGCTGAAAATGCCAAATGCCTCTAAGGTAACCACAAGCCAAAACTGATATCTCATTTGAAAAAGTAAACCTGAATGCCCAACGAAAAAAACCTGAATAAAATATGCATACGTCAACAGGTTTTTTCAGGTTTAAATTTATTTGCCAAACACACTACAGCAGGTCCATGTATTGCTTGTATATGAGTGGGTCTTACTGTTACAATATAATCTAAAAAAAAAACTTATAATGCACAGTCGCAACACCTATGACTATGCACCACTGCCACAAGTCTGATATATATTCCAAACTTTAAGCCAGTGTAAGTATGAGCTCAATTCAGCTCATGTATCAAATCACCAACTAAGAAGTATGCTTTCAAAATGTGGCAGTGACCTTTCTTAAGAGAAAAATAACTAAAGTTACACTTCCTAAACAACCAAATAACCTACTGGGCATATACAAGCAGAGCTAAGCATAAAACAGGTTATTTTAGAAGGAGCAATGAAGCCAAAAGTACAACCAAATTTCCCATCAGCCTAGTAATCTCTTTCAAAATAACAAAAATGCAACTTGGTAAAGTAAAACAAAACCCGGCTTTTGCACGTTAGTAAAGCGCAGCCAGGTGAAGGATCAAAATGAGAAGTCCCAAACAGATAGTTAAGATATAGTAAAATTTAAAGCACGGAACTTACAAGATTAGTTGGCGAAAATCGAGTATTTGCGTCTTTGGTAGCGTAAAATCGATCCAGCAGCTTCTTGATGTGATCATGCATGGTTGCGTCAGTTCCAATCCCGGCCTACAATATAAGCATGATGCATCATTAAGACAGGTCATGATACCTCTCATCGACAATTGACATTGGTTACAGTTGACTATTAGTTCAATCTCGAGTATCACTTACTTTGTCCATGCAACTCAGCAAATCAGCCTCACTTAATAGAGGTGGTGGCCTGGTAACTCCCGAGTCTAAAGTCAAGGTAGTAGGAGTAAACTGAAAAAAGAAAAAATTCTTAGTGAAAGTTCTCATACTCAGTTAACGAAAAGTGTTGCTTGCATCCACAACTGATCGGCAGACAAATAGCTTTTTCAAATCACAATTGACACATATCAGGAAAAGGGACCTAAAAATCATGACTAAGTCACATCCCATAGCAATTTGCTCAACAACTAAGAGATAACAGACAAAAGATGATTGTTATTACAACCAAAATCCAGTTAGAACGGATATTAGGTTTGGTCACATTGGGCTCAGGTTAAGTGCTATGCTATTTAGGCTCAGTCAAATATGCTAAGGCCAATTTTAGTTGTGCTTGGAAGATGCTAAACCCTTGACAAGAACATTATGTAAAAAGACAAACGGTCTAAATGACGCTGTCTTCTTTTCGTCTCTTTGGGTAACGACTACCATTAGCTCCAGTTGTATTTCGTAGGTTTAAATAAGTTTGATCGAGTTCAGATTCTGCTTAGTCTTATTCACAACTCATTTTCTCGGTCAGTGAGGCAATATTGCAAAGGGCCAATGTGGGTTGTCTGGGTCAACTATTGAAGGAGTGTCAACTTCAGCTAAAATGTATTAACAAATAAGAATTACTCCAGATAAAGTAGATTTTTTTTTTTCGGTTTTCCTTCTTAGCCAAATAAAAATTATCTAGTCATGTGTACACGGCCTTTCTGGGAAATTAAACCTAGGGGCTTCATTTTGGATGAGACCAGCCTGTACCAAAGGTACCGCACCAGAAAGATCACCTAGGATGTCCTATTCCAAAACATACATTTTCCCACCAAAGAGATGTGGTACAGACAAGATGTGACCTAACCCAAGCCTCTTTACAAAGTACATACCCATGTGATCTTACTCTTATCCTCTAACCTGACACAACTTAAGGAGTAGCCCCAGGAAATTGGAATAAAGACTCATAAGAGAGAGATAATCAGAAGACATGAAGACATGTCTGTAGAATGTTCTTCTGCCTCTAAAAAGACAATTTTTATATCAACCTAAAGTCTCTCTTGAAGCCTTCTCAAGCACAGAATTGCATCAAAACTTTGAACTGTTGCCAAGAAAAGAAAAGATCAAGATGTGCACCTCTTCAATCTAAGTTCTAAGCCCCTCACTCCATAACATTACAGGAGAATATCATCTTAAATTATCCTAACCGTTTACAGCATATAACTTCAACACCAACCCCCACCTACTTTAAGCAGACATATGCATTAAGGATGTATACAATAGTATTAGCCATTATATGTCAAAAGAATAACTCTGACAGAATCTTGAAGTGCTTGTGGTAAGGGAAACCCTTGCCTTCATAAAAAAAATAAAAAATCCTTGTTAATCAAAATGATGAATACGCATTTCATGCTTTTCCCAGCACATAAATAAGTATAAAACTCGAGATCAGAATCCTCCAAAAGCTGGTATTCTACCAAAACTTTTCAGAACCACCATCTACATTTTCTCACTCAATTATAGATGATCTGGGTACCATCAAGAATTCATGTTCTGTCGCCATCGGATACACCCCTGGGCATCAATATTGGAGAAGCTGATGCAATTTTGGTAAAGATGATTCTCTTTTCTTCTTCTGTACGATTTGATATTTTAATATTTACCACTCAGACATCTTAACAGTTTCCTTTCTAATACCCTAAAATAGCCAATATTTATGTAAAAAGACTCTCACATACAGGTATAGAATGTAGATGAAAAACGAACCTGTTGCCCAAACACATAAGTGGGGATCATAGAACCTCCCCAAGTTTCGAATCGATAAACATCCAAATAATTTTTCTGCAAGAGAAGCAAGTTAGAAAAGAAAAGGGTACTGATTACACTCAATTGAGATATTTAAAGCATCATATATCAATGTCCAAGTACCTACCAAACAACATAAAACAGGTTAATCACATGTGTGCACTGTGCACATATGGTATAGGGCTATTGCCCTTCTTTTGTAATTGAGTCCCCCCCCCCTCCTCTTTTGTGTCTTGGTTTTTTTACTCTATCAATCCCATTGTAGTACATATGCACATTTGACCATGCATGGTGTGATATAATAGTGAGCAAATCAGAATCCTGGCACTATAGACATAATAAATGGAAATATAACTGTACATGTTGCAGAGAAGTGCAAGTTGATAAGAGAAAACTGTTTTGAATTAATAAAAGATGAATGAGAGAGCCAGATAAAACTTACCAAAAGAATCACTCTCCCAGATGCAGAAAAAATTTCACCAGCAACATCAATTTCTACAATAGTTTCAGCGCCAACAGCTGGCTGAGAGACACAGGCCAGGAAATGGCGAACAACCAGCTCATACACTTTCTGCAATTACCAGAACATGCAGCAAGAAGTTCAAGAAATTAATGCCTCTAAATATCTGTCAATTGAGAAGAGTATATATTCACATCGAAGTTAACATACGAAGAACAATTTAGTATACTAGTGTGTATAATTTGCAATGAGAATGACTAGATCAAAGTAGTCAGAGAATGGCATCAGATATGAGCACTAACATGGTGGTCCTGGCTCCATCTGGACTCTCCAGCGGAAAACTTTGTTGGGTGAATGGGTGGATGAGCTTTGTCATCATGGCCTCCTGAACCGGGATTTCTCCACAGGGTTGCTTCAGGGTCCAACAACCTTTGGGCATACGCGCCCCATACAGGATGTGCTTGTTGTTCTTGCACAATTACCTAAAATCCAAAGATTTTAGTAACTCTTCTTCACCAAAGTCAAATGAACAAAAATCAAAGAGAAAGTTCACACAACTTTATGTTGCTGAAATATGGAAGTTACTCTAGAAATAAAAAACACAAATCAGAGTTACCAACACGCAGATCAGTCCTAGCGGAAAAAGAGTCCGTCTCTGTTCTAGGATAACTAATGAAACCAGATTGGTACAGTTCTTCCGCTACCTGCAGAACATGGGAGAAAAACTAATATTATAGCATAGTCCTGCATCTAGTCTTAAACCATGCGAAAAAAATTTGCTTCTTTATCTTCATATATTTGTCCATACATAGCACACATTGTTCGCCAAGACATGCGACAAATATCAGCATAAGGACTCTCACTGCCACCAGCCCACCACTTAGGGTTTGTTTGGTTGGGTGTAGTGTAATCACCATTGCAATCACTCAATTCAGCCAAAAAATGGTGGGGAAATTAGGGGAGAGAGTGAGGGGTTGTAATCACCATTACAAGTTAAGAGCTCTCATAGTACAAAGTTCATCATGTTAATAGTCAAAGGAAAAAACCCCTATATAATCACCATTACATGAGTGGAGATTATCAAACTCATCCCCTTCATGTTAGTCTCCTCTCTCCTTTTCATTCGCAATTCCATTTGAACTAAAAAGACTCCATTACATTACAAAGTTGATTACATGCTACCAAACGGCACATTACATGCTTCTTATAGTATGATAAAGTGGATACGATCGATACCATTGCCCAAACAGTTGATCTACATGTAAGAACTTATGAAACGAAACCGTGAGAGTCAAGACATGAAGCAAACAGTAATGTTCTTGACAGAGCAGGAGATCCACATGAAGCACAGCTCAATTATAACCAAAACACAGCAACTTGTAGCAGCTCAAATCATGATTTAAAAGTTGGCTTACATCTTTACCATCTACCAGTAGAAAGAAACACCAACCAATACCTCACACCAACTGCCATATACTCTAAGCAACGGCACTCAAACATTACATCAAAAAGGGATAAGATCTTCAAATATTTGATGCTTAGTACAGACTACAGGAAAGAGATAATATTGGAGAAGCGAATAAAAAAAACTGCTAACTTAAGTCATGACCCTTCTGGTTAATTTTCGGCTACAAAATAAGGCCAAAATTTTGAACTATATCATGCTATCTCACAGACTAAAACAGATCTTTAAAATTATAAACTATGATCACTTCGCACCTTCATCCGTTCATCTTACTCCAAATCAAGTTTCCACGCATTTTGCGGTTAGAGTGTAAGACAACTGATTTGCAAGTAGAAGATAACTATCCAAATTCAAGGTTGTAATATTTTCTTAAGGAAATCCAAGGCATAATTGGATCAATAAATAGAGTGACTTTTTCCCTGCGAATGTAATCGACTAAAGTAGTAGCAATTTTCTGAATTTACCTTCATAGTAGTTTCAGAACTCATTCGGAAATATCGTGATGCACGCTTTTCAAGCTCAATAGTACTCAATGGATAAGGAGGATACTTCAGTTTTTCCTGGTTTCTGACCTTTGTAACCTGGTTTGAACAGTTTTGGATCAATTCATCTTTTCATTGTTCAATAAGCTTGAACTTCACAAAGTTTAACAGTAAATAACAATGGATATCCACTACTCACAGTAGCAGTTGGCTCCTCAATACACAGCTCATAAACTGTAACTGCACACGTGTAGTCAAACATATTGCCACGCCTGAGAAACAGTAGTTAATTAAATCCACATGTATACAAATACTGGAAAGGGATGGAAAATTAAACACGAATGACGCTAACATAAATTTACATCCAACTGAAATTAGCAGTTCCTTCTTCTGAGTTGTGGGAACAATTGATGGTCCAAAACTCCTCTGGAACATGTGCTTGTATTTCCCAATATCTTTCAACGATAAATCCAAGCGTAGGAAACTGCAGACGAGAGCAAAAGTGCCTAATCAATAAATCCCAAACAAAATAAAAGTAGATAAAGACATACATGGAGTAAACTATAGCAATTACGGTAAAATACCTGACATGGGCCGTAGCTTAAAACAATATTTCTGTCGTCGTTAGCTAAATTTAAGTTGAATGCATCTCTTAGAAGCATAGTTTGGAATCTTGTAAAAGAAGCACCAATGCGTAGATCTATTTCCTGCAGAAAAATCAAAAATATTTTAGTGACTTGAAAATGATACAACAGGAAATTAAAAGCATAATAAACTTTGGAACACAAAAGAATTATCCAAAAGGGTTTAGTGAAGATGCTCCATGCAAAATCAAGTTGCTGTAGAGTTACAGTATAAGTTACTGTTCCCAAGGTCATTGGTTCAAGGCTAGATCTTGAAACTTTCAGTGTTTTTCATCCCACTTGACGGCAAACTTGGTCCGCCACTGTGAACCCAGGTCTATTCCCCTTTCCAAATTTCAACAGAAACATAAGAATGTAAAAGATGGCATTTTAAAACTTAACCATAATCATAGCTATAGCCATAACAATCACAGCAACCACATCAGTGACAATAGTGGCAGTAGCAGTAGAAAACAAAAACTAAGTTCCGAAGAGGGGCGTAAAGTGTTTAACCTGCCTAGCATCTACAGCATCAGAAAACAATTGATTCGGACGATCTAGGTTCTGTACTGCCTCATGTATATCCCTGTTGAATGCAAGATCACTATGTTAAATCTAAAACCACAGATAACCCTAAATCTCAACCAAAGAATAAGGAGTAGCTTTCTAAACCTGTCAATCAATGCAGAGAAGCGAGCCCTCAGTATGTTCAGATTCCGGTTTACCTCTGTGCACACGTCAACTACCTCAAAGGCGATATTTTCTCCTTCCCTATCACAATCAAGCCACAATATGAGCCACTGACAGCTCCTAATTTCTTGCTGCAGTGTCCTCTTGATGTCCAACTTGTCCTGAAATCGTATTTTGAACAATTAGATCAATTAACCATCTTCCGTACTCCTTAAGTTATAAAGTTAATATTACTATCATACAATAGACGAAAAAGTCTGGTCACCCCATACATTCAACCGAAATCTCAAAGCCATATAAAATCGTACATTTAACTCCTAATGTTGGCAGATGATCAGCTCACCATTACAACAAACGACAGACTGGGGAGGGGAAGGGGGGAGACCAGGACTCTATAAAATAACACACACACTAATTCAAAAACTCATAGAATGTGCACAATGTCTTGGCAGTTGGCACAAAATGTTTGTTTGATAGGACAAAGAAAGCCATATGCTACCCTCTCTTACCCAGCAAATCATTGTGCATGCAAGTAAAAAGGGGCAACTCTTTGAACTTTAACTTCAATGATAGGACAATCGGCAGCATGGCAGCTGAATCAGCCATTTGTTCTGCTCCCAACAAAACGGTTTACAGTCATCATAACTAAAAACTCAAATAGCATTCACATGCCAATTACAGTACACAGTTTCTGCAAAATCTGAATTTTGTAATCAAAATAAATACGATAAAACAGATTAATTTTATTTTTACTGAAATGCACTAGATTCAACCATTTCGCAATCAAAATAACACTCCCTCCATCCCAAAATAATACGCCACATTCGACTTAAGCAAACAAACCTCACTAACCTCATTCATTTCACAATCAACAAACATCAAACAAAAATTCACTAAATTCAACCATTCCGCGATCAAAACAATACTCCCTCCCTCCGTCCCAAATTGATAGGCCACATTCAACTTTCGCAATCAAAGCTCACTTACTTCAACAAACATTAAAGAACACAGAATACAGTCTAAGTCCGCCATCATAATTTCACTAAATTCAACCATTTCACAATCAACTTCATACTTCCTCCCTCCCTCCATCCCAAAATAATACGCCACATTCAACTTTCGCAATCAAACCTCGTTAACTCCAAAACATAATCAGAATAATTATAAAAAATATGATCCTCACTTCAGGAACATATTTCCTGACAGGAGCCTGATAAAGCTCAGCAGGATCACAAGAGTGCCACTTCCGGTACCGCTCGTCGAACTCGAGCTCCATCAAGTGCCCGGTCACCGAGGTGAAGAGCATATGAACCGGCTGCCCACGGATGGTGTAATTAAACTCGAATATCTTGTTGTACCTCGACCTCCCTTCCCTCGTCCGGACATTGTTTCTGGACAGGATTCCGGCCACCGCTTTCGCCACCGAGGGCTTCTCCGCCACATTCAGCGCCCTGATTGGGCGGTTTCCGGCCATCGGAGTTCGCCGGAGTTAGGGTTTCTGGTCGGGGGAATTTAATTTGGGTTTTTTTTTTATTTTTTTAAATTGACTTTGATTTTCCCGCCTTAATTATCAGTGAGGGTAATGGGCCTGGTCATGGGCCTGGTTATGGGCCTGGTCATGGGCTGAGAAGTGAGTCACAAATTCTTGAGAAAGATCGTCTATTTTAACTTCACGAAAGCTAACTCAACTCAAGCTTTCTAATTTTGATTTAATCGACAAAATTATCGGCGAAGGTAATGGGCCTGTTCATGGTCATGGGCTAAGAAGTGGGTAGAACGGGAATCACAAATTCTAGAGAAAGATCGTCTATTTTTATGATATAAGTATATGAAAAATGATATAGGCCGCCCGTTGGACGTTGGCTATCAATTTGGTAGAACCCTCTCACATACACTTTTTAATTTTTAAAATTAATGAAAAATTAAAAAAAGTTATGTGAGGGGATGTTTATCAATTTGGTAACCACATGGTGGGTGATTTCATTTTCCAAAGTATATGAGTATCGAGCGAGCTAAGTTGACGCGTTTCTGTAAGCCCAACTAAAATCAGATATTTTATTCATTGGTTGAATTAGCATCTCCGTCTATTTTTATGATTTTTTTTTTTTTTTGGTCTCTATCAGTACTAGTGAACGGGAATAACATTGAGATGGCCCGATGTCTGCTATGGTTTTAGGATTAAACTTGACCTGGATTGAAATTATTCGAATTGAAACGAAACTAAATTTATTATACGTGAATTGGACTTGTAGCAATTGGATTGAACTTATTATAACATAATTGAACAAAAATAGACTTATTAAAAATTAACTAAACTTATTAGAATTGAACTGAACTTATTTAAAATTGGGCTTGACTGATCGAACCTATTAGACTCATAAATAAGTTATAATGAACATGGCCATATTCAATGGCAAATGTAAGTCGTTGTATAAGAGTAGTTGTCATTGGGTTGTTGACTTGGTGTTAGTTATCTTTTCTTTTCCCAACAAATATTTGTCATCGGGTTGTTGACTTTGTGTTAGATATTCATTTTCATGGTCATATATAGTGGAGTTTCTTTTCAAGGCAAAGGTAATGAAAAATACAATGATATTGTCAAACTATTTGTCGTTCCAAACATTGAAACCTTGATGCAATAAGCCATAGACCAATAAAAAGGAAGAAGAGGGATTCAAACTTGTAATTGTAAAATTTTCGGTCTCAAATTATAGCACTATCCTAAAATTTTATTGTTTTCATCTAGCTAAACATCTATCGATGAACATCTCTATCAAACAATAAGAAGTTCAAATTGCTCTTTTTTTACGGAGTAATTCTCAAACAAGAGAACAAGTAACAACTTTTTGGGTTAGAAAGTTATTGACCCAACCATAAAGACGGAGGTTTGTTTGGATTCTCGTGAATCCTGGTTTTGGTTTGGTTAACACATGTGTGCATATTTGATTATCATAGTATTCGACTTTGAACCATATGGATTCATTGTGGTCCGTCATTTACAAGACGTTGGTCTATTGCATATAACCAAAAATATATATCTTGAACAACTCAACAATACTAATATAAAACATACTAGTTTTAAATCCCATGCAATGCATGGGTTTATCTACTTTAAGAAAGAGAAATCGTTTATTGTCATAGTCTCAATTTTATTAATTTTACTTAAAATAACAAAAACTAAAGTAAAAGAAATTACATGAACCATAAGTACAAATAAGGTAGATAAAGAACGAAACAAAAAAGTTGCATATAGAACATGGTCATAAAATAAATGAGTACAAAACT
>CAAKMY010043873.1:0-14992 GCA_901111285.1 Corrigiola litoralis | reverse complement strand
TTAATAATGGGTGAAGAGGCAAATTTGAGATTAATCTCGTTGAATTTTCCTAATAAAAACGAGTATCACTATATCATAACAATGATAAAACTGTTCTATAATTTTCAGATACAAAATAGATGAATAAAAATATTGTACTAGAATGGTGGGTTTAGATCACCCATAGTTTCAAAAGTGCACATGATTAATAATTTAAAGTATCATCATAAAACTGACTCTCTTTCCATGATAAAAAACGGCATCATAATAGTTAGACCCTCATTTCATAGTAGTAGTATAAAACTATCTTATTATATGACTGCTTCTAATGATTTATCATTAGGATATTGTAGTTGTTTTTTCCTTAATTAAATTTTTTTATGGTAAGTTGAGAGAAATGGGGCTATTCTACAAAAAATTGTCTCTACGCGGACGTTCTCTTTGCTTGTGAGCGATAATTTAATGAAATTAGCAAACACGCCGGTCACCTATGTAATATTCCCTTAATCCTCGGCCCCGAAAGTGTAATTTTTTCAAACAAAAAAAAAAATCATTTATTCTTACTCTTCCCGAATTTTGCACCCCCCCCCCCCCCAAAAAAAAAAAAAAAAGACAAAAGAGAAAAGGGATTTAGAAGAAGAGGCAGATAGAATTAACTAAGTTTCAGTTAAACTAATGCAGACCTTTGATGACAAATTAGAGCAACTGTTCAAGGGTTTCGTAAATACAGCTGCCAATCTAGAGCTTTTGTCCTTAACAGGAGGGTAAGGACCAAATTTTGCCGTTGTTGCACTTAAGACCCCTGCTTCAGCACCGTCAATCCAGTACTTCACCTTAACCTGGAGAGAAATACCATCAAACAGAAACAGATAAACAGATCAAGATTCTAGTAAACAAAAACAACGGGAAAGAAGGAAATAATATATACATGTACATGTTACATATAGTTTTCTGTAGTAGCTAAAACAAAATGCCAACTGCTTTTCTCATCAAACACTCAATACAGAATCACTCAGCCTCGAAATCTTCCTAGCTGCGAATTTAAATGGCTATAGAGTCTTATATTTCTTCGTGTTATGGCTGGAGAGTTCTACTATGCAAGCAACTAAGTTCTTACTGGAGAGCCCTTTACGGTTAGCGATAGAGATTGGGAATTCCCAAAAAAACATATGACATAACTTCAATTCATAAAACACAACTGAATGATAACATAAGATATGTAGGGTATAAATAGCCTAAACACTACTTGGAAAACAAGAAAACTATCTTATAACCTTATGAACCAAAATTACTAGCTTCCTAAAGCTAATAAACTAATTTTTTATATCGTAACAAAAATTACCAACTCTTTTACCAATCTTCCAATTATCATTCTGCATTGAACATTATATACAAATAATCAAACTTTGGAGCATTGTTACTATGATGGTCCTAGTCAATATGCCGTTAAAACTCATGTTGGAATTCCATCAGTTATCCACTTGTATTTACTCTTTACTATTATTCGTAATTTAAATTACTTCAGCCTCTTCTCTCCACCATCATCTCCCCTTCTAAGCTCCCAACTAACAGCCATGGCAAGGAAAGAGATGGAGCATGACTTGCTCATCGAAATACCCTGCCTTTACAGCGCTTTCTGTTTCTTCTTTTAAATACCAAAATACACAGCAAACTCCACAATCTTCATGAGAAACCATCCATATTTACAATTTAGATAATTCGGGTTCATATTTTCCTACTTAATGTTCATATAAAGTGGGAATAGACATTAAGAGATAAATAGTGCCATAATATCAATATTCCCTCAATTTACTCTTGAAGTTGTTTTGTCACTGCAAAGTTTCCACCACTCTTCATCTTTTTAAGTATCCAAATCCTTCCCAATTTTCCCAATTCATTTGGGTTTGTTTTTCTAAGGCCTGAAGCAGATGAAGGATAGTGTGTTGTGATAGTGTAAGAGTGATAATAGTGGACTTTAAGAAAAAAAGTTGGCAAGACTTTATTGCAACAGACGAAGATATGAGATAAAGGAAAATGTTCGAGATTGCCCATAATAGCTAGATCCCAAATATCTATATTCTTACAGTAATTAGTTACCATAAGCCATATACGTGAAATGATTGCAATTTCAAGAAACAACACAATTACAAAATTGAACACAAGAAGAAGAAACCCGAAAAAGACACCTCCATGGACAAAGAAGATCATCTTTCCTTTTTTTTTTTTTTCTTATGCCACATACGCAGTTTCCTAAATAGAAAAACTACAAGTTAACAATCGTACTAATTTTGTAAAATTTGCTCAAATGTTGGTTTATTTTTGCTCAATTCTCTAGGTGTGATTATTATTAGAATATCAGCTAAATGTTAGATTTGCTCAAACGTTGGAATATAAGTTTATAACTACCTTAAATACCCCCTAAAATAGACTACGAAAATACAATAGTAATATAGTAAATGTTCCAAAACTCGAATCTAGATATTCTTTCAGATTTCCAACTTCCTTTTCTTGCTATTTATACCAGTTAGCATTCTTTTGATTACAGATGTGACATACAGATTGTTCTGTTTTCTTATGATTTTAAAAGTCTCCCGGTGTGTCCAAAAGTTATTCTCGTTAACGAACTTCCTTTGTCTATTTACCAGGGGGAAAAGAATCAACCATAACAACAGTCCCAGTTAATGATATCCTCCTCACTATCCAGTGCATAGATCAGCAAAGTGTTTTGAGTATTCAACTTAATGAGAAGTTGAGTACTCAATCAAAAAATTAATAGGCAACTTCTGGAGTCTAAACAATAAGATAGCTACAATCATCCACGACTAAAGACCAGATCCTCTAACTACTAGTACGTAGTGAGAGGTTTGGTATTAAATTTACAAGGATCAGACAATAGAACCTGAATCCTAAATTCCTAAGCTTACGGAGCTAAAATTTCAATGAACACTCCGCTTAGACTTTTATTCAGTGTAAGCTTCCATGGGCTAAGAAGTTTCAAATCAACCACACATAAGCGTTTATCGATGAGAGAGTATCCTATCAGACACACTTGTGAAAATATCATTTGTTCAGGATACCTTTTGGGGCAAATATAGGCTAGGCCATTTGATGAACAACAGGCCCATTTGTCAAGAATAAAGAAAATTCGATCTCCGGATTTGATGATGTCATATGGGCATATTATACCCCTGAGAGTGTTGCTACTACAAAGGTCTATTAAAAGGGGAATCGCTAGTCCCATCACCGGGTATTCAATATCGACTTTTCAGATTACACTATTCTGATTTACTGACTCTAAGAGGGATTCAGTGACGGTTGATCTGACTTCAGGATCACAGGGACGGACTGAGGACCATCATACTCGCAAGTAAGCTTGGTTTATTTTACATGATAACAGACATGCAAAGGATAAAAGACCGTGCGCAACGATCGTTGACCAACACTAATATACATTGACCACAACGCCCGAAATTACTTCGGCAACATTTAAGGTGAGCATCAAATAACTTTTCTTTTCTCTTTTATAGGTCATAATGAGTATATAAATGAGACACTAAGGGGGTAACACCCATATAAAAAAGCTATGATGCTTGGACTCTTCATTTTTCCTCAAGTACCCGGCGGGTACTTTCCACACGGATATGGGTATGGACACTGGTACTCCATTTTCGGGCTAAAAACATGCATTTTTTAAAAAAATAGCCGAATCCGACACCTGGATATGCACCCGTGTCGGATATGGGATCAAGAGTCGGAGCATCAGGCAATAACCCTTATACAAAAATAGGACAATAAAACCCATTAGTAAAAGAAGAGCAAGTACAAGACATTAAGCTATCACACCATTTCATTGACAAAGGAAATAAGACACAAAAGCTGCTAATAACTGAGAGCATAGTTAAAATAATCATACTTTAAATGAGCCTCAAAAAAGATTGACTTCACTTCCTCAAGAGAGCATAGTTTTCCTTAAAAATAACTGATCATACTTTTTTGGGTAAGGAAAAAACTTGTATCGATAGAGCAAAGACATTAAATGGAAGGACAAGACATCCTCACAATTAAACTAATTACAAGTTACACTAAGTCTTACCAAAGCATGTCCATATATATCCTTGGCCTATAAAAAAACTTTGATAAATTACTTTCCCTAGAGATAATATCGGAAGTATGAGATTCCAAAAGACCACAAAATATAGCCCCAAAAGCCCAATGCAAAAGTATCATATTTAGTCCAGTGTAATCTACCTCCAAGTGATCTTTGATTCCTCTTAAGCAAACCCAATGTTTGCCCATCACCAAAAATCGATGCCTCCATAAGATTTCAGCTACGTATGCAAAAACAAATGAGAGGTATCCTCCCTACATGCGACATACTCTAAGTAGGCCGGCCTTCTTCGCTGAAGTAAGTCATATGTATTATCTTAACTAGCACTATGAGCCAAATGGAAGCTTGGACTTTCAATGGTGCCTTACTTTCCAAACAAAATTCGCAACCAAGAAAGCCAAGCTGATATGAATAAGAAAATACTAAAAGGAAAAAGTCCCATTCTTCCCCATCCAAATCCTTAAACCATTAACATTAACAAGGTTGACAGAATCTAATAGACGATTCAAGAATATGAGCTCCTCGAATCTCCCATTCTTAAGATGTCTTCAAATATGACAATACCACACATTTCCCGGGCTCACAAAAAATTGCAAAAACAAGGGCCGCATGCAGAAAGCTAATAAATTTGAGAAAACATCCTCAAGAAAGAATTATCTCGCTTCCAAACATCCTCCCAAAACCTACCCAGAGAGTCATTGCCCACCTTATTTTAGAGTAGAGAAAAAAGGTGGGAAATTTGGGACAGAAATTTCTGGAGCCAATCATGAGTGAATGACATGTGACCCTGTTGGATATCCACCCTTTACAATGGAGGATTGGAGGTCGTGTTCTGAATATACAATGCGACAAAGCATTAGGCTCTAAGGGGAGAACGCCAGAACCCTTGCCCACCAAAGATAAACTCTTGGAAACCACCCTACACATGGGTAAGCTTCCTTCTATTGTTAGTCTACACACTTGGTTCCAACTTACCAAATGACCCTTCTTGTCATCCTCAATACAAGTTTCCCATCAAACACTATTTCCTTGACCACAGTTGCAGGTGATTTAAATAGGTGGTACAATGGCATACTAGACATGCAGGATCTAAGGAGTGTGATCCTCCCACCAAGTAAGAAATGAGTGTCTTTCAACCCATCAAAACACTTCAAAACTAATGTAATAATAGGCTCCCAAGCAGCAGTCACAAAGTAGCAGCCAGTATAAAAATCTTGCAAGTAGCCAAGACAGTAAAAAAAATCCCTCGGATTACTCAACATTAATGCCATCAAGCCCAGATTTATCTACATTCCAGAAGGATTATATCATTCGCATATTGAAGATGAGATATATTAACTTCTTCCCTTCCCACCTTAGACTTCAACAGGATCAACATCAACGAATCTATCGAACATCCTACTAAGGACATCCACAACCAAAGTAAACAAGAAAAGTGATAAAGACTTAAGGGCTCCCTTGACACAAGCCACGAGATGAGGAGAACCACTCTCTAGAGGCAACGTTCACAAGCACTAAAAAAATGCATATGAAAAACACCCTCAACCCCATGTACGGCAAAGCAGCCCAAAACCATTCTTTCCAAGGACAGTGTCCAAAAGCTCCAATTCAAGCAATTATATGCTTTATCAGATTCAAGCTCCCCTTAAAAAACTTACATCTAGCGTCACCCACCACCTCATTGGAGAATGGAAACTAATGGCGCATCAAGGATCTGATGGCCTTCAAAGAAAGCGCTCTGGGAGCTAGAAATCATCTACGCCAGCAGCTTACCAAGTCTCCGAAAAGCACATTTTAGGATAATCATGTCGACGCTAGTGGTCAGACTAATCGGCCTAAAATTACAAACTTCGATGGACCAATCTCTCTAGGGAACAACCTACAGAAGTTGGAGTTGTCATAAAATTCAGTAACAACCTACAGGATCTTCCTTTACAGTATCCCAACAATCGCGAGAGGAGGCCAAGGAAACCATTTGCTACTTCACATTAAAAAGAAGCACAAAGACTTATACGAGCCATTTCAATTTTGTCGAATATAATCAACAAAAAATCTTGGGAGAAACGGTGCCATGCTGGCCCAACAAAGAGATATCTCTGATTTAACTTGAGCTTAGAGGGGAAACTTGGGTTGATTTAGCTCGCAACGAGCTTGTCTACTTTTATCATAAAAGCAGACTGTCATTCCTAAGAGTTCGTGTATAATCTAACATTTATAAAGCCGTATCATTTCCAATGACGAATATGTGCCCAAAAGTCAAATGTGACCAATCTTTTTAGGACGTTAGGAAACATTATCTATCCACAAAACTTCCTCAAACATAACACTATCTGCATTACATTGATCACATACTACATTACATCCAACACCAACAAACCCAAAATATCCTATAATTGGGCAATATCAATCAACGAAAAAAAAGGAAACTAACCACTTTATCTTTGTTATTGCAATTGGGTGGGACGTCGCCATCGGCAGCATGCGAAAATGCGAAACCGACGGCGAAAACGAGCATGATCGCCTTGAAACGCAGATCATTCGCCATTTTTTTCCAGAGGAGAGAGAATTGTGGGAAATGCCTGGATTTTATTTATTTATTTTTCTCCTCTGTTTTTTTTTTTTCCTTTTAATTTTTTTGTTTTTGTTTTGGAATTAATCTTATTATGTCTGTGGTTTGGGCAAACAAACGAACAAAGCTGACGTGAAAGTCGGAGGTGGAGGGACGATAAAAGGAATGGGTAAAGTATATGAAATTTCATAAATAGTGATACGAGGTTAGGTCTAATTCACAATTGGTGTCCTCATATTTTTGTATTACCTTTTTGTTAGCCTGAGGTCACTTCATAATCCACGTTTGGTGACCTCTACCTAACACCGTTAGTTTTTCCGTCAAATTTCTCCTAATGTAACATGTTTATCATTTCCAATATGAAAGACAAGTATTAATCTTCCCATCAACACCCAAACCCCACCAAAAAAATCCCCCACCACCCTCTTTATCAGAAAATATTGGTAATTAGAAAATTATTTAAAAGTAAAAAAAATTGATATTAGCATAAATTTAACGGAAAAGCTAACGGTGTTAGCTGGAGGTCACCAAACGTGGATTACATAGTGACCTCAAGACCCCAAAAAGATAATACAAATATGTGAGGACACCAATTGTGAATTAGGCTTAACCTCGGGGCACCATTTATGAAATTTTCCTAAAGTCTAAGATTACGTAAAGGTGTTACTGTCGGAAATTATTAAAGCTTTTTCTTTTTTCTGGTTTTTTAAGTGTTTTGTGTTATAATTTTGTAGAAAATGGGATCGAAAATAAAGGTTTTTTCTTATTTTTTGGACTCTTAATTATTAGACAAAAAATGTAAACTTGTATTGAGATGTTTACAAAGTACTTGTATTCGTTGTACATTTATACGGGCAAAGTGCCCTTATTTATAGTACAAAAGTACGTAATAAAACGCACATTTACGTTTGCACAATGTACATATTTCGTAGCTGAAATCTATCTAACTATTGTACATTATCTTGTTATTGTTTCGGTACACAAATTGATGCAATAATATAATATTACAACGCGTCCCTATTTATGGATAATATTCCAAAGGGAAAAAGAGTGCAAGTCGTCGCTTCGGCTCCCGTCATAGCTACTTGCCTCGTTAAAAATCGTGTCAGGAAAAACTTAATGGGATAAAAAACTTGGTCGAAGGAAAAAAGATTATAATGCATATGACGCTCCCCATGATCTCAACATAAATCTCGAAGATGGAGCTACCAATGATCTTCACAAGTTCGTTGAACATTGTAGTTATGCAACGATTTGGTGACCAAGTCTGCGAGATTATCACATGAATTGATCTGTTGAACATTGATTTTCCCTTCATGCTCCAAATCGTGTGTGCAAAAACAATTAGCATCAATATGCTTTATTCTATCATCCATGACATAACCATTCTTTATTTGCGCGATTCAAGTTTTGTTATCTTCATAAATAACCGTTGCATCTGCGTCAATTGTATCTAGGTTGCTCTCTTTTAATTATGTATATATTAGGATTGTCACCAACAACATTCTCTTCCAATTTTATACAGTGTTATCAACTCGGCTTGATCTGATTATGTGGTTGTCAATGTTTGTTTCGTTGACTTCCATGAGATAGCAGCTCCACCGTATTTGAATATATCCGGTCTGAGACTTTACGTACCTTTGCAGGATCAGACATATACCTAGCATCATCATATCCAACAAGAACATGGTCCGCTTTCTTAGGGTAGAACAACCTAGGTTAACCGTTCCTTTGAGGTAGTGGAATAGAAGTTTTATGTCGTTCAAATGTCTCCTTGTTGATTTAGAGCTGTATTTGGCCAATAAATTTAAAAAGAATGCAATATCGGGTCTAGTGTTTGATGCCAAATACATGAAAGCACCAATTGCACTCAAATATGGGGCCTTAGGACCTATAACAAGTGTCTTGCTCTCCTCATGGAGGCAAAAGAGATCATTTGTGAATTTCAAAGAATGCACTACCATTGGTGAGCTTAATGGGTGTGTCTTGTCCATGTAAAATCTCTTTAAGATTTTCTCAGTATAAATATTATTTATGAACAAAAAAATCCACCATCAAGGTGTTCAATCTGTAAATCGAGGCCCAAATGTTTTCTTCCGAGATCTTTCATCTCAAATTCTTTTATCAAATATCTAACGGCCTGAATGATCTCATCGGAAGTCCCCATGATGTTTAGGTCATCGACATAAACAACGATAATGATAAAACCTTTCTCGGTTTGTTTGATATAAAACACATGGACATACAAGATCGTTCTTATAACCCTCTCGAAGAAGGTATTCACTAAGTCGATTATACTACATTCTCCCTGGTTGCTTTAAACCATAGAGTGATTTATTTAGTTTAATAGAATGTAATTCTTGAGATTCCAATGATCTCGAGGCCTTTGGAAATTCAAATCCTTATGGGAATTTCATGTAAAACTCAGCATCAAGTGACCCATATAGGTATATTGTGACAACATCCATAAGGCGCAGTTTTAATTATTTACATGCGGAAAGACTTATGACGAATCTCAATGTCGTGTCATCCACGACTGGAGAATATATTTCCTCATATTCAACTCTTGGCCTTCGAGAAAAACTTTAGCTACATGTCTTGCCTTGTATCTCACGATCTCGTTTTTCTCATTCCTTTTCCGCAGAAAAACCCTAGGGCAACCAACATGCCTAACTCCCTTTGGTGTCACGACTAAAAACCTCTCTCCTCGTAAGAGAGTTCAATTCTATTCGCATGGCATCTTTCTACTTAGGTCAATCAGTCATCGACGGACTTAGGTTTGAAGTCTTCAACCTCATTGATTATTATTGTGGCATTCCCGTATGCAAATATGTCATCATTTCAGTCTTGAATATGTCTAATACCCTCATAGTATATATTGACATAATTCATTGATATTTATAGACCGACATGTTCGAGTTTCTCCCCCTCAGGAGCGTCCTCGGCCTCTCTGAGTTCAATAGGAGAATTGATGACACTGACAATATTTTGATTTTAGTCTTCTTTCATATTATTATCATGAGCATCAATGCCTTCAATCTTTTTGGATTTTCTAGCACTACTACATTAAAGGCCTAATGCAACGGCTAGAATTGTTGCATTAGGGCCTTCAAACCGTTGCAATAGACCTAATGCAACGGTTTTTACCGCTGCATCTACCATCGCTGCTTTAGGTTCAAATGCAACGGTTTTGTACTCTAATGCAACGTTTTTTGTTTCTCTTCTGAAACCGTTGCAGTTGGTATAAAAACTGTTGCATTAACCCCTCTAATGCAACGGCACTGTTGTAGCGGTTTGTATAGCTAATGCAATGGTTTTTTTGTACTGCAGCGGTTTTAAAAAACACAATTTGGTATGAGCTAATGTAACGGTTTTGAAGTATGACTTTGGTAAATACTCTAATGCAACAGTTTTTATATATTACATTATTGTATTCAAATTTAATTCGATTCTTATTTTATAGATTTAATGCTATTACTAATTTAATAAATTGAAATATATAGATAAGACTTTGTTACACTTGATAATCATCTAATGAGTGTCATTAAGGCACTCTACCATGCATAGCTTACAGGCTAAATCCAAGATCGTCAATTTAAGGCGATCGTTAAAATGTACTAAATATTGTACCATACATAAAAGGTCTAAATGCGCCTAATATTCAAGAATACATCAAACTAACACTGATAGCAAGCTAGCTAGGCCATCATGGTCAAACAAAGTAATCATCAGACGTCGTCACATTCCATCATCATCTTCTAACTCCTCATCATTGGTGTTTACCTGAAAAAATAGAGTAGATCCAAGTTAGAACATAATCATCCACAACAAAATTATTACAACATTTTCCACATAAAATTCGGCAGAGTTTTGTTTATAAATTGGCATTATCCAAATTTCACTAAAATATTCACAACATCATTATCCACATCATCATCCACAACTACAATCAAACCATCAGTCACCCTCCCATAACAACAATCAAACCATCAACTCCTCATCAACTCAATATCACATAATCAGTAAAGAAATACAAGCAAATAGATTTTCTAACTATTTCAGTGAACTCAAAAATCTTCAACTGAGGATAATCAAGTGAATTTCAACTATCCTGAAAATAACAAAGAATAAAAACCATTAAATCATGGATACTTGTTTCATCTTCAAGCAACTTGTTATCTACTCCAACTTGAAGTCGTACTAAAAGAAGTAGTCTTAGAAGGAAAATGAGAGGATGGTGTTGAATATATAAAAGTACAAAAGAGAGTATATATTAACCTGATTCAAAGTGTTAGTCCCAACTGAAGATTGTCCGTTTAGCTCCCCATTTGGACTACTGGACACATCTTTTGGGTTCATCGTAAGTTGAAAATCAGGTACCACAAGGGTCAATCCCGGATTAGCCGCTTGAAGTTGGGATACTATGAGTTTCGCGATATTTGGAGCAATCTGCGAAACCACATCAGAGTGCACACTTGTGAGGAACTCGCTAGGTAGTATGTATTCCGATTTTGCCTTCTTTTTTAAGCTGGACTTCGTCACCCCTCTCCCATGAAGACGTAGTCGCCCACTGTGTTCAGGCTCCTTGATCACATCATAGTAAGGGTCCTTCATATTATGTCCTCCACGTTGATATTCTTCATCTAAAGCACTTAGTTCATCTAATGAGTGTCTTCGGGGGAAAATATCTCAAAACCTTAGCTGAAACGCGACGAGTTTTTTCAGTCATATCATCAATTCCATCATTCCCATCTGACTTCCATCGAGAAGTGCCACAAACATGACAGCTTGTTGCATCTGCATGCTCTTCCCAATACAACATGCAATCGTTCGGGCATGCATCGATCCTAGTATAATTCAAACCCAACACCTTAAGAACATTCTTTGCTTCATTAAACGAAGAGGGCAATTTTGCATCTGGTTGCATAGCTTTAATAAGTTGCAACAAATCTGCAAAAGCTGCATTACTCAAATTATGGTCACTCTTAAAAAGAAAGAGTTGGATAGTGAAGGAAAGTTTTGAAAAAATTTTGCAACCAGGATACAAATCTTGTTCACCCTCTTCGATTAGCTTGTAAAACTTCTTTGCCTCTTCATTCGGTCCTCTACGAGCATCACGGACCAATTCTTCCATATCAACATTCTCGTCAAAGTCTAAACCCTCATCAAATGTCACTCTATCCTCATCAATATTCATCCTAGGCTCCACCATATTCTCCACCAATCTCTCCATTCTTGGGCTAAAACCTTCACATAACAAATGCTCTCTCACAACATTTCTACCAAGCCAATAACGTTTATCACAAACCTTACATGGACAACAAATCTCAAGACCTACTGCTTCACTTGCAAAAGTTTTTTCTAGGTAGCTGTCCACTAGAGTTTCAAACTCCTCAGTCCACTTAAGAAATTTTTGACCCCCATGCATATCCATATCCACAAGCCTATATACAAATGATAGGTTCAACTCCCATAGCACAAAACACAAACAACGTCGGTCAAACCAACGCTTTAGTAATAATCAATTAATGATATATATAAAGACCATTGCATAAGCATCTGAACAAGTTGAAACCGAGCTCCTGAATTAACCACATATATATTGTTTCTGTTATAAATTAACCACATAATCACAAAATTTAAATATGCTACCAGTCTTCAGTTCGATCTTGTAACAAAACATGATTAGAGAAAACAATTAGATATGTAAAGTAACTTATCTCAAAAAGTAAAGTAGCTAGTTTTTCATAGTTTGCTACTTTCACCCGTGTCTCAAAACATTACCATATATATAATTTAATCTCAATAGTCATACAAGCAAAACTAAAGTATGATATAGTTACATGATATCAACATAACCCAAGAGGAAGGATTATCATAATCGCCAATCATATAATACAACATACATAACATCACTTCACTATCTAAAGATATTATCCAACTTACCCCCCCCCCCCCCCCCCCCCCCCCCCCCCCACCAGACACAAAAACCTTTTAAACCAAAAAAAAAGGTCAATGGACCATATAACAAGTCATCTCAATAAATCACATGTCATATCTCACAACTAAGCATACCAAAATTAAGAAATAAAGAGAGATAGAAGGAGTGCGTACCTTACAATAAATCAAGCACTACCCAACTATCAGCTTCAACCAAAGAGATTGATGAGAAGAGGATGACTAAGATAAACATCACAAAGGAAGTACTATTAGTTAACAAAAAAAATAAAACAAGGAAGAACATCTTCCCTAAAAGACTCCAACCAACAAAAGCAATATATAGAAACAAAGAATTGCAATCCCTTAGAAACGTATCGAAATGACCAAATATAGTAGTCCTATAAACAACATATTCATTATACTCCATAAGTATTTAATACATGTCAATATACTAATCTGCGCAATAAAATAATAAAAATGAGTAGAAGTATGACCAGCAAATGAACAGAATCAGTTTATCACATTCTTTGAATCTCACCTAACCTACTTACAAAAAAAAAAAAAAACAGTAAATAAGAAACTTTACAAAAGAATCAGTATATAAGAAACTTCACAAATCAAACACTAACTTTATCATTATAATTAAGGTTTCATTTTCATGTACATCTTGATTCATTATATAAGAGGAAAACAAGGTGAAAATAATTGATTTTCGTATAAAACATACAACCTGTAGGAATTGAACAGGGTCTGGCATTTTAGTCATAAATCACTCGTCGGAGCTCGGAATGAGGTGATAAAAGATGCGCTGGAAACCTGAGATCAATGGCTACAACTTTTATGAAGAGAGAAAAACTTGGTTTTGCTGTTTAGGGGCACGAAAATGAGCTGTAATAATGTTGTACGAAACTGGAAGAACTGCAGAAGAAGAATGTGATTTGGGCAGAACTCCTATGAAGTACGAACTGAGCATCATAGATATCTAAGCAAGACCAATGATTGAAAGTGGGTTTTTAAGCTATATTCCTATATCCCTAATTCAAATCACTGTAAAACTAAAATTCCTATTCACAAACGCAATCGAAACACAAAAACCCCATATGAAAATTCAAATTGAAACTCAGCTCCTGAATTCTCAATCAATAACCAAAAACAATACAACATTATGAACCAAATTTGAACTCCCAAACCAAAACCAATCAACAAACCAGAAAAGTTTCACATTATAAATCCAGCAAAACAAAAAAAAAAAAAAAAAAGAGCAAGAAGCATCAACATACATGCATACATTACTGCCCACTAGAAGGAAACCACTAAAATTCATAATTTGTAGAAGTATATACGGTGACTTTTGTTAAAGCTTGATTGTTAATTTGTAGAAGTATATACGGTGACTTGTTCCCACTTCCAAGTGTTACAATATCAGGAATTAATAGTGTTAA
The DNA here is from genome assembly GCA_901111285.1 of Corrigiola litoralis. Taxonomy (NCBI): domain Eukaryota; kingdom Viridiplantae; phylum Streptophyta; class Magnoliopsida; order Caryophyllales; family Caryophyllaceae; genus Corrigiola; species Corrigiola litoralis. The sequence goes on along the minus strand of CAAKMY010043873.1, from coordinate 954 downwards.
CCCTTACCTTCTAGGATGGACAAAATTCTGTGTAGCTTAGAAGGTGCGGCGTTTGGGCAAGAACCACCGTTAAGCACCGTCGTTTGGCTAAGAACACCGTCGTCGGGTCAAATTAGAAGACGAAGGGGGCTAGTTGTCCGAGAAAGGGGGCTAATGAAAGGTGGTTAGCTGGGTTTCTTCATCGAGCAGGAAGGGTAGTAGAAAGAGTAAAGTTTTTTTTTGTCTGAATAGAAAGAGTAAAGTTAGGGTAGGGGTGGGCTGTAAAGTTAGGATGGGTTTAATTTTTTTTCTCACTTACAACTTCACCTAAAAAAAGGGGGGAATTTTCGCGCTATATTGGCAAAATTTTGGCATGTCAAAAGATTCTAAACCGTTGCATTTGCCTTTATCTAATGTAACACCAAACTCTAATGCAACGGTTTTACAGTAAACCGCTACACTAATTAAATTTTATTTAAAAACCGTTGCATTAGGATATCTAATGCAACAGTTATGTAAAACCGTTACATTAGCAGTGTTGCATTAGCTCAATAAAGTAGTAGTGTAGGCTTTTGGTCTACCACACTTCTTGCCGGCACTAGACTTTTCGTCACAGGATTTTACCAATGAATTTGGGATATCAATCCTTGACGGCACATTCATCGCAGGTATATGTGACCTCGTCAAACGTCACACCCTTAGCATCGGTGAATGAATTAGGCAATTGATTTTCAATATCTTGTAAATTAAATGTACAATTATTTGTACTTCTTGTTCACAACCACTTCATCTCTGATCAAGGAAACTTATATTTTGTACATTCCATTGCAATTCTTTTTAATGGTCCACTGTATCTCCCCCTAAGGTTGGGAAGAATTTTTCATCAAAATAACTGAGACAATCCGACCTTGCGGTAGGTTAAATCCTTGGGATTTAGCTAGGCTAAACACTGCATTGTGTAGACACCCCAATGTG
>CAAKMY010043871.1:0-33286 GCA_901111285.1 Corrigiola litoralis | reverse complement strand
TTGTTTCGACCAATGTCAAAAAAAATAAAAAAATAAAAAAATAAAATAAAATGTGGTCATCGAATTGTTGCTTCACTTTTCTGTTTTTTTAGTACTAACACTAGTCTGATTATAAAATGTGACTATCGAATGGTTTTTCGTAATGATAAATGGTTAAGGTTCCACAAGACTCAGACAACGAAGAAACTATGGACCCTCTTTCCATTCACATTTTTGTACTTAGATTGAACATTCAACCTAGTAGTTTGATTCAGTGGCAAAGATGGCTTATGGACATGGTTCGATATTTTCCTGGCTTTGCCGGATGGTACTATGCATATAGAAAACTTCATTGGTATGCTCTGGGCTCTTTGGTGCCCTAGAAACGACATTGTCTTCAATAATGTTGTGGTCAATCACCAGCTGGTTATTGCCGAGGCCACAGAGATAGCCAATTGTACGTATGTAACAAATGTGGCAAGATTGAACCTTCACAATACCAATTACAATACTAATGATGATTGCTTGCCCTCATGCTTTACCTCGGCGAGTTTTGGAATCAATAGGCATATTTGTGCTAATGATTTTACAATACAAGTCAATGGTGCTAATCTAAGGATGGTGGTTGTGGTGTGGCGTCTTGGGTGAAATGGGAACGTTTCCGACAAACCAAAACTAGACAAACCAAAACTAGAGGGGATATCGTGGTTTGTTTATGCGCATAGTAGCTTTCATGTGGAGGCTTTGGCGTGCCTCCAAGCCATGAATCGGGCCATTCAACTTGGTAAGACTAAGGTCACGATCTTCTCGGACTGTCTGGAGCTAATTTCGTTACTAGACAATCCTGTCAAACCTCCCATCCTCTCGAATTGGCGGGTGGAGGAAGTCTTGGTTACATGAAAAAACTTCGCATCTTGTTGTATTTTTTAGGTTTATAGGGAGGATGTGTATGAAGCGCATAATCTGGCTAAGGGTCATACACGTCTTGGCCTTCGCAATTGTACTTTTTAATGTCTACTCTTTATTTCAATTTCTGTATTTTCTCATTGGCAAAAAAAAAAAAAAAATCAAAAAAACATCAGATCTTTGATGTATCTCAAATGGTTAATTTTCGTTGCAACTACATTGTCCACTTACCTTCCATTATGACTGAAGGAGTTCAATAGAAAAGTAGTTTTCGGCCCTGATAATGCTCGGGTTTTGTAACTTTATATTTGTATTAGTTTTTGTCAAATTCTTCAAGGAAAAATTATAATTTTGCTATAGTTATCATCATAGAAGATCAAAATTTTGAAGGTAGTAAAATATGAACATAATTGAATAACAATTAAGTACTTCGTTGGTTTTAGTAAATGAGACATAATGATTTGGCGCAATATCATGGCAAGATTGTCGTTAATAATATCGTGTAGATTAGAATAATGTACTTATATATTTGGTTAGGTTATTTCCACATTGTTATTATATTAGAGATATTTTTCCTACTAACAAGCGAGAGACAAAACTCTTATATAGTCCGTATAATATAACATAAATAACCCACATAAGAACTCAAATCTTGAATCACTAACTTCGCACATGCATATGAGGCATACTTAGCATCCCAACCAAATTTGAGACTATTGAGAATCGAATCCCTAACTTCGTCGATGAATTAGTTAAGAAAGCTCTTCCAACTAAATCATCACTTATATCTTAAATAAAAAAAGATATGTATGAGACACATTTATGTTAAAATTAGACGGTCTGAAAGTTGTTATCTGTTAGGCTTAATGTGGTCATTTTCTACAGTGTTGATACACTCATACACAATGACCAGGCCACTTTATCTCAAATTCATGACTAGTTTTGTTTTCAAATTAGAAAAGTACTTCTTCTTAATAATTTGTGTTTCTGGATGCCTATCAATAAAGACATTCAAGTGTTTAGTGTTATATGGCTATCGATCTTATTGTCTCGCAGTTTTCTTAATGGTCTCGAGGACGTACTGCACATAATTTTATGTCTTGCTGGTTTGAGTAATTCATTGATCCTCCTAAACTTCCTAATAATAACTTTGCGTCTAACTTCGCATCTGGTCATCTTGTGTACATGATCATATGCAATTGCTTGCTATCGCACATGCATAATTAAGGAGATATCGAGAAAGAATGAATTGACAATGACACAAATTTGGAATTTCATGACAGTTTTTTGCATATATTTATATAACGAACGTGGGTGTTGTGAATGTCGTGTAACGATAAAGCTGCTCAAAGCTTCACCACACATCATTTTAACATTTCTCTGATTTCCCTCCTTAGGCCTAATTACCAACAAGGAAAAATTAGGCGTGGAAGAAGCCGGTGGCAAGAACCTTATCAGCAAATAACATATGCCGAATAAGTCGAAGTTAAGAAACTGATCGAACCTTAAGAGAACTAACTTCAATTGTACCAAAAAAAGCTGGATTTTATGTAGTTAAAATGGTAAAAAGAATAAATCCTACTCCTTATATCAGAAATTCCGGAACTCTAATAAAAAAAAAACTCAGAAGCTGGTATTTGGGTTAATGTGATCTGATTAACCGGCTCGTATAACGGCCTTTAATGTTGACTTGTAGGCTCTAGATCAAAATTTCTCATAAACCTGCATGCAAACAGAAGACCAGTTTAATAGGAAACCTACATATACCTACATCACTGCATGCACGAAAAATATCAACGACCAAACCAAAGTTTTATTGCGAGCTAGCTAATAAGTAATAGTGCACCCTCCGCGGTAAAGAGCTACAGAGGACAAATCAGTGGCTAGGCTGAGTTGCTGCAAGCAATTTAATGCAGAGCTCCAATTAACTAAGTAGCAGGAATTCATTCTTGGTTGTACTTAAGTTACTAACAAATAAAGGTCGGACTCTATAGATTTATCTGTACGTACGTAATTCGCTTGGTACAAGATAGTAGTAGTAATAAATATGCACTTTCGGAGGAAAAAGAAAGCAGAGTTGCATGCATGTTACAATTATACTTATACAACAAGCTCCTTTGAGTGATGAAACAGAGGTTTTTAGCAGTTGCGCTAAAGATCTTAAGGTCAATCATATATATTAGTGACGACTTGCACTTGTTAATATTGCAATCAAATTCTACCAAAAATTATGGAGACTCTCTTGCGGCAGACTGAAAAAGGAAGAAATTGTGCGACTATCTTATTTGTATACAACAATCGCTGCATAACAGAAGCTAGCTACGGATTTAAGCTCATACAAGTTCATTTTCTAATTTCTATCCTACCATAAAGATATAGAAGTAGCAAAAACAATTTTACTCTGAACTTTAAATGGTGACAGGGTAAAGTGATTCATCATCGTCGTGTGTGTATGTACGTAGCAACTATCAACTGTTAAATGTATACATCCCGTGCTATTAATACTTGTTACAAATCCAACCAACTTTGACAACATGCTTTCAATTCTTTTCTTCTGAATTTTGTTTTCTTTTTGTTACTTATTAGAGATGGATCAAGCTAGTGGCTCTTTTTGGTAAACAGCGTATTGAAGCTAAATTAAATGGTTTGAGCAGTTTAAGAGGGTTTAAATGGTCAAAAAGCAAATAAACTTGTTTTGTTATAGGTGGGTTGAAAGAGAGGGTTGACAACCTTCTAATAATTAACCCGCTGGAAAAAGGAGCGTGTTGAAATTATATGGTTGGAATATAATGCGAAAAGACTAATATGTCTAATCGTTAGAGAAATTTACACTTTATACCCCAATATTATATAACACATAAATGTCGTTATACGTTATTTTAAAATAAAAAAACTACCAACTGTCATCTATCAATTACTTTTTATCAAACATCTATAAGCCAACCTCCTAATGACATTATTTGGTCAAACTTGAGCCTTTTGGAAAATTTCATAAGCCTTTACATTCAGCCAAAAGTATTAAAAGAGACCGTTTTATTTATTATAAAAGTAGATGAAGCCATATTGGTCCAACAAATTCATATAAATTTCTCATAGAATTAGGCTTGTAAAAATTTTGAGTTGTTTTAACTTCTATAGAACACGTCTACTTTTATACTAAAAATAGATGGTCTTTTCTAAAAATTTGTGTATATCCAAGGTGATATGCCATTTTGATACTTATATATACATATATCATGGATCTATATTTCAACCATTTTCATTATGTAGACCAAATCAGTGACAAATTAATTATTCCTCACTTATATACTAAAAATCCTCAATTAATTTGGAAACATCTTATTCAAATGGAGCCTCAATTAGGATTCTAGTTTGATTTAAACAATTGTCTTTTTTTTTATCCATATGATCCATATATGAAAGGCAATACATGATTATAAAGAAGGGGATGACTCAAACCTATAACCTCACGTGCACAACACAATTTAACATTTATTTTTTTAAAGTCCTTTTCTTGTTGAATGAATATTGATCATCTACTATGAGTGAAACTTAGGTGAGACAATGGTCTCACCAAAAGGTTTACGATGAAACAAAATCTAACTCCTTAATTCTCACTTTTACCATTACTCACCCCATCTCTATATATCTCCATCATCTTCCTACTTACCCCAACCCCAACCCCATGCTCCATCCCCACCTCTCCTCCACTGCGCCAACCCCCTCCTCTGCGCCTCGGACTCCCCCTCACCGTGCACTATTCCTCTTGCATGCACGACCTCCATTCACATTATCTCTCTTCTCCCCCTTTCCACTCGTTTCTCTCTCCCCCCTTCCCCTCCCCAAACCCTGCGCAATACCCCCATCTCAAGTGACACTGCGGCAATATAGGTCGTTTATGATCCCTATCTCTTTTTTTCATCCACACCTTTACTAAGGAGTACATGGTGCTCCATATGGTGAATTTTCGGTAACATTTATGGCGAAAACGAAGGTCTAAAAGAGCATTTATTCGAAGGCAAAAAGATAGAACTTGGTCAACTGAAACATTTTCCAGCCAAAGAGAGACATGAATAGTAATCAATGTCAAAATCCGGCCAGTGGGGTAGAGGTGTTAGCGTCGCAAAATAATGGCAACGCTGCCCGTCAACGCTGGCGGTCGGTAGTCAACGACGACAATGCTCTAACGACGACAACAACAAGGGGGAGGGAGAAGTTAGGGATTTTGAATAGAGGGGTTGTTTGGTATTTTTGTTACTTAAATGAAGGGTAAATAGGTCTTTTCATGAGTCGTCTCACCAAAAAAATTGGTGGCACCGTCTCATTTAAGTTTTTGCCTCTACTGTATACTCCCTTTGTTCCAGTGAGAAGTTAACGTTTTCATGTTGCATGTGAGAGAAAATTCAAACAAAACATGATGAGATGGGCCTTTGAACCTCCTGTTCTTCAAAAATATTCATGTTTTTAAAGAATACACATGGGTAAATCATGAGATAAATTGTTGTACTCTATCCTCGCGTGTCCAAAACAACTTACAATCAATATATTATACTAGTCTTTGGTCGCGGTGATATTTGGAAGCCTTTTGAATTCCATCTAGCAATTGTTAGACTATTTTTTTTAGTTGTTTACATTAAAACACCTATATATATTTAGTTTAACTTCTATAGTAAAAGATTATATTGAAAGATAATATAGTGTAATAATTCAGTACTTAATCAGTCATTATAGATGTAATTAAAGCAAATCGTTGGATTTAAAGATAACTTTAAAACTTATATCACATGTATCATTATTGTGAACAAAATATAATGAGACTTAAATAGGTTGTAATAGCGTTGGGATCTTCTAGAGTTGAAAAACAACTCCACAGTGTAGAGTTTCTCTAAAATAGTATTAATTTACTTAACAATTTTCCCTTTGGATGTTTTGGCCATGCATCCCACTTCTCATGCTATCAATTATGGTAAACTCTACCAACTTTATGAGAATAAACTCAAGAGAATCCAAGCCCGCTTTAATATATGCAAAGATGTTGCTAACTGGTTTCCATTGTGCGGCTATCTAATGACATGTGACATGCTTACTTGGCGCAATATTATGGCATAGAACATCTTTAACATTATTGTATTGTATCGATTGTATTTTTTCCTTGTCTATGATTTTAGGTAAGTTTGTCAATATTTTGGAGAAAAGCCACTATTCCAATATCATTGTTGCTGTTACACTCTTACGGAAGGGTTTGAGATCGAACAACTACAAATCATGTGCTTAATAGAACTAAGGATAATAATTAGTGATAGTTTAGTGTTTCATACTAATATTTTGCTAATGACCCCACTACAATTGATTGGAATGAAACCTCTTCTATCACATCTTCCACATGTGATTACTCTTAACAAGTTTATTAGTAATTCTACTAAATGAGAATGCTTGCTCCCAATTCCAAGGTCCTTATACAGTATACTGGTGCACCTCACTCTCTCAACTAGATCGCTGCTGGAGTCGATGTTGAAGGTTATAGGTGATGTCTACGAGTGTTAATTTAACTACGCAAAATAAGATTTCGCTTCATTGGTCCCATTTTCCCAACTAATAACGAACATATAATATGCACTTGAAGGCCCCTTCATGCTCTTTTAATGCTCTTCAAATGGTTTTTTTTTTCCTGATTGTCGACCATCATCAATGAAGCATCTATGTTCTACTTCAAAGATGCATCAAATATCCTCTACCTCCCACACTTCACGAATGTGCTGGTTTTTATAACTATTTATCTTCTCATCTCCAATTTCTGTTTTTTTAGCAAATGGGTTCACCTGCTTATTAACTTATTTTATCCTGATTTTCTAATATCACTGTTTTTTTTTCTTTGTTTTGCTGTTGCAGATGACAACTAAACCATCACCCCCATGCTAGGGTAAATAAGCTCTAACCACCTAATTAAATGACCTTTGTTCCATAGAATTGGATTGATTATGGTCGATTCTTGGGACCTAAACCTACATGATCGAGCTGCAAGTATATATAGTTGCCATTGAATTACTGATAATGAATTTCGCGCGCTCTTCACTCTTACGTAAGATCACATCAACAAGTGATGGATTGTAATATAATCATTGAATGCGTAATCAAGGAATGCTATCTCTTGGGCCCTTGATCATCATATCTGCCCATGAGAGCTGCGCCTGTATGAGAACATGCTATGGAAACCTTATAAGGAAGGTATATTTGAGTGTCACCCTCTCATAGCACGGAGGGGAGGTCTGGTGGACTCTATCGATAGGGAGTTTAAACTAATACATATGAGAGGGTGACGTCAAATTAGAATACCACCTGGTGGCGCCATTTTATTTTCCAATCTCGAATGACCGATAAAAGTTCACGTCGAGTTTTTGCTTGTTTTTTACACTCAATTATATGCAACTTGACTCTCCATACATTTCATGAACTGTTAATTAACTTGTTTGTATTATCGTATCACTGTAGTACTGCATCTTTCGTAAGTTATTATACAAAACCCGATTGACAGGAGACAGAGGAAGGAGACAGGAGAAGGCTTAAATGAAGGGAAGTAGAAGGTGGGTTGGGAGCATTTAACAGAAACCGGTGGTGAGAGTGACAAAGATAGAGGGAAAGAAATAGTTGTAGTAGAAATAGTGAGTACTACTCCTATTATGGGAGGGGAGTACTTATTTTGTTGTTGTTGTAGTAAGCGAGGCGTTTGAATGCGCATCCTTAAATTCTGCATTTAAGTGAATTCAAGATGATCAGGAGTTAATGAAAGGCAGGTAGATAGAGTCACTTGGTAAAACAACTCTCTCTTTCTCTTACCAAACATGCTTTTATTATTAGTCTTCCCTTTTGGCTCCTTGCCTTTGCCTTCGCTTCCCCTCTACCCTTGGAATATTTCACTCCCAAGTTTCCCCAATTTTCCCGTCTTTTGTTCTTGGGTAGGTTAGATACCTTATAAAAGTGGACTTACTTTGGAAAATCATCTTCAACTTCTCTTGCATCATCTGAGTGCTGTCAAACCAACAGGCATGGGCTGGCTGTTAAGCAATTAATTTGACTATATATAGAGAGACGGGGATTAGTGTTGACATAACCAACAGGCCGTACGCATACATAATTCCTCAATAAAACTTTGTTTTGACAAATGAACCGCTGTTCAAAGATAAATGTACTCATGACATTTGTAACATTTGATCAAATCGATTTTTATAATATACATCATTATTTAACCATGACTTTTGTGAAAGAGTAATCTAATCATGCACGTGCAGACTAAGAAAGCCACGTCCAACCTAATATAGGAGCTTGTTCAAGTGCATGTAGATCGATGCGGCAGATATATTCCCTAAAGACAGCAAAGTTTCCATAGGTATGACAAGGAATTTATTTACTTGGCGCTGGACATCAAGGCATGCTAAATAGTTGAAGGATCTTTCTGCGTACATATGGGCATGTCACCTTTTCATTTTTCGTTAGATTTGGTTGCTGGGTGCTTACATCATGGGCCTTAGATGTCCTCCTTGAAACGTACTGTTCTTTCGGGGTGCTTCTATATTTGTTCTGCTTGTGCCTTGAGCTATTGTGCCTTAAGCAAAATAAGCATCTAGCGAGGTAGAAGATAATTGTTTTGTGTTTGTTTAGAGTCACTTGTGGGCTGGTTCAAAGAGCTTAGCTTGTCCATTGGTATAAAATATCAACTGTTAGGTTATAAAAAAACTAATAGCGAACAACTATCAAAACAGTTTAGGATTCATACATGTAATATCATATCAATCGTATTAAATTCTTGTCTTTGTAGCTTGTTTCCTCGTTAATTAGATCAATGAAGGGACAAAGGACTTAAAACGTCGATGCTCTATCGATCCGCACGTTATGATCGAATTATCTAGCTATCGTCGACTAGAACTATAAAGGACCTAATCTACTCATGCACACTTGACAAACATTTAAAATCTAATATCCTCTCTTTGATATGTAGCGTTTTCTCCCTTAAAAAAAGTTTTTTTTAATAATACATACATTGTAAAATATAGTCACATCATAAAAAACAAAAGAAGAAGCTAAGAGTCACTTTCCTAATCTAAATAGGGTATTTGAATCGATTTGTTGCTCTTCTCGATATTTTTCAGGATATGAATTTAATTCCTACCACTTATAGACTTAGAAAGAATCCATTTTCGAAAAGACACCACACTTTGGGGAACAAAAACTTTATTTTTCGAACAGTTTTTAAAAGAAGTAGTCATTTGTTTCTTATGCACCATTTTAACGTAAATTAGGTGCAAGCTTATCTTAAATCATCATTTTAACGTAAAAATTACAACCCCATATTCTGTAAAGGGGACAATATTTAAGAACACTTTCTTCTCATAATTCATCTAAGTCTTTTCAACTATTTTTGACATAGTCATATGTTTGAATTCGTGGATTGAACCATATCCAAGAATATCTGGTTCCTTCATTAGATCCACCATTTCATTTTGTTGTTCCTAGTGGAGTTAATTATGAAATTATTCCACAACCTTTCAGGCGGCCATTGTAAATCCTTTACTCGGATATCCACCTCGATATGATTGAAGATATTTATTTTCTTATCATGTTGATTCTCTACTTAATTCTTAACCTTTTTGAGGTTTTCATAAGGTTTAGATTTGTCTTTCATTAAGTAGACATAGCTAAGCTTATGACATAATCTTGCAACTCAAGCATATTCGAATAAAAAGCAAGGGTTGATAAGTATGAAATTAATATGGCTATCCTCAAGAGTAAGCTCGAGAAACGAAAACAATTCGGGTTGATCATGTACTCAAGGTTGATAGGTCAGTGTGAAAACATGGTGTGATTGGGGTTTCCATATAAGCAAGAGTTGGCTACTAACGTCATTCTTCCATCCACTATATGATGGGTTCAACCAATTTAGGTTGATTGACAATATGAATAATAAGACTTCGGTTGAGCTGCATGAAATGCTTAAAATTGTTTAGCCAAATGTTAAGGGTGAGACTCATTGTACAAAAGCAAAAGGATTTAAGAAGATTTTGGAATTGAAAAATAGAATGGGTTTAAGGGCAAAGTAACTTTCATTGCCAATGCCACTCCTAAACTAAGTATGCAAAGAAATAGATTTCTGAGATTCGATGGAAAAGGTCATAGGAAAGGAGACTATTTAGAGTTCCCAAAAGAAAAGAGGAATGGCAATTCTACGTCTTGGTTATTAGAAACTGGTTAGGGTGCTCATATTTGCTCGATTGTGCATGGACTAAGAAGTAGAAATTTGTCCAAAGTTGATGTTGACATGCGTGTTGAAATGGAGATAGAGTTGCTGCATTATCCATAGTCACTTAAGTTGGGCTGATTTTTAATTAAAGAATTGTTTTTACTTTGAATTTGAGATAATTTTGCAATTAAATATTTTTTTAATTCCTTCAATAAACAAGAACATGATTTCAGTTAAATGTATTGAATATTGAAGATATTTGCTTTGATATTACTAGCAATGTCTGTTTTTAATGCAGAGGAGATGTTTTATAGCAGTGCTCGATTAGAGAATGAGCTCTATTTGATTGAATTAGACAAAAAATTTACAAAATAAATATTAAAAAAGCTAAATCAAAGTTATTGCGGATGTTATGGTGGCTGTGGTGGCAAGTTGTTGGGGGAATTATGATGATTGGGTTGGGATGGAGGATAAAGAATATAATGTGTGTGCTTCCATGTAAGAAAGGATGAGTATATTTACTCATTTCCATATACTATGTCCAGGTCAAAGGTGAGCTTGCTTGAAAGGAGATGAGAACGGGAGATTATAAAGAAGAAAAAGTGTTAATGGAAAAGGGAGAATAGATAAGTGTTAATGGAGGAGGGAGAAAAGAATAGTGTTAATGGAGAGGAGAAAGAAACAAAGGGGGTTATTAACGGAATTCTGAAGGAAAAAGGAAAAAGAAATTTAAAAACTAGTGCCATGTTAGAGGTCGCAGCAGGCTAATTCACAACTAACAGGTGAACCGGTTATTCGGACCAAAATTTGAAAATATGAGGAAAACTTGGGAATATTTAGGAATAACCTAAACTTGGAAATATTATTGAAAGATGCGATAAACTTGAGGATATTCTGGCCAATTTTCCTATTTATTTATCACATATAACGTCCATTTGAATAAAATGATTTCAAGATCCCAAGTTATTGTCCCTTAGCAAGTAAGCAAGCTATGGCTTGACACTTGAACGAAATTAAGGAAAACATTTTTCTTACTAGTTATTTAATATAATTTCTGGTTGATATGTAAAATAAAAATTCTAGCTCTTTTCTTTCCACAACAACTAAGAACTACTTAAATTGCAGAGCCTATAGTATAAACATGAGAGTACGTACTCTCGAGTATACTTTTATGCACCTTTATGTATTTTTATGTACCTTTGGTAGGTTACTATATATGTATCACATCTTTTGAAAAGTGTAAAGAATTGGTCAAGATAGAGGGAGTATGTTTTTAATTTATAGGACGAACGCAAAAAAAAAATTAAAAGGTACATAAAAACTACTTAAAATTAAACTTGAGAGTATACACTATGAGGCGTACCTAATAATTTGCCTTATATAGTTGAGTTAACTAAACTAACCTGTAAATATTTTCAAAGATAAAAGTCTTACTTATTCCAATATTGTAAGTGATACTATAGATATAAAACCTATCACGTGATCAATGGCTTTAAAGGTGTTAGTAAAGACAAATACAACTCAAGATTTCGTTGCCGATTTATTATGTAGACCTAATTATTTTAGAAAACTCATGAATAATAAGTGTCAAAATGAATCATATTCGTAAAACAATAATAAAATTAAATTTCAATAAATAGCGCCATGCTAGTGTGGCTCCTAAATATAACGATAACCTTTAAGGCTTCGTCTAACACACACGAATTTTATATGTGATCATCCATAGAACTATAGAAGCTCCACAATACGTTCTGCATATGCACAAGTTGTAATGATGATACATAGATTGTTTAATTAAATTGTAATAAAATAATCTCAAGATACCCTTGATGCACATAACATATGTATATTAACAACAATTAAACTTTAATCTCAAAATAAGTGAGATCGAGTAACATGAATCAACAAAAGGATTCATTGGATAAAGGTGGAAGTAATAATAGAATTGGGGCTAAAATTGTTTGAGGAAAACTGGGCATAGAGTGACCGTAATATATTTTATATCCGAGTTCTTAGCAACATTTGTTTAACCATTTGATGTAATTTCGTAGGAAGTTTGGGCTAAACATTAATTTTTCGATTTTTGTTTAAAGTTGTGGATTTGTGAATATTTCTATTCTTAAGTTAAAATTATACTTTCTGTTTACATGATTTTGATCTTTATTTTGCTTTTGTGCCTTGTTTATAAAAGAAAAAAAGGAATGAGAGCGGAGTATAAAAATTGTTGGACGCAGAGCGAGGAAAGGAAGTGAGGGGTGTGGGATAGGAATAGGAATAGGATAGGTGAATGTAGTTGTTATTTAATAGCGGGGTGTTGTGAACAATTAAAGTTTTTAGGATGGAGTATTTAAAGTGTTTGATTCATAGGTCATGGGGATGTGGCTGTTTGCAATAGCTGACGAGGGGTGTTGAGTGCTTTTAAATGAGGTATATATTTGTTTGAGCGACCCAATTCCGAAGCTGAAAGTTATAAATATTGAATTTCCCCCATTAAAACCATCGATCAGTAGAGAGGGGCATTCAAGACCTCCTTCAACTGTACACCAGGCCTCCATTTAATGACTCGATCTTACTACCTTCTCTCTAAGTTTCTCTCTTATAACGTCACCGCCTCTATTTACTACAATCAGTCTCTTTTCTCTTTCTACTAATCTTAGGATGATCGATCCATGCATACACTATGGTTCCATGCACTTCTTATAGTGATGATGTGATGGGCAGTAAAGTACCAAGCTATGTAATTATGTTGGTTTCATAGGAGTCAAAAGAAGAACTGAACTCATACTAGGTTGTATATTTAATCCCCTTCTGCCAAAGTATTTGGAGAATTCACAAGCTTACATCTGCACTGCTATCATATACTACCAAATGTATGATATTTGGCTCTATAAAGCTAATATCTATTATCTTTGCCCTTCTTTGGTTACTGATGCAATCCTATCGAATTGTATGATCAAGTCTAACTACGAATTGTCACATGGGGCAAGAATAAGAAAGGAGTTTAGTGGAAACAACGTGCAAAACCAAACTTTCCTTTGTACTAAAGTTTGTACTACATAAACCTATTCATTCAATAACAAAGCTACTAATGTAACTAAGACTTGGAGTATGACACCAGTTGTGTCATTCTTATCTTTCAACCGCGAAATGAGAGATTTGATTTTTATCAACTAATTTATGTACTCTTCTATACCAAAGAAACATAGTCAACCAAATAGGATCACATGAACTATTGCTGAAGTCAAATAATAATATTTACTTAAGTTTGTACCACAATGGTCCAATCAGAGAAGCAAGTTAATCACCTACTTAATCTTGCTAGGGATCAGACCTAGAACATAAGGTCCCATGCAGTTCAGATGGGACTACAAATTGAATTCGACTTGTATGGATGCAGGGTTTCGAGTTCTATAAAATCACCATTTAATTTTGACCTAAATTATTGCTGGAAAATCTCGTACGAGACTACGAGGTGAACTAGATACAATTAAATTCATAGAAGAAACAACATATATATGAACCAAAAGAAGGAACAGGATATATACATGACCATACAAGATAATATCAGTACACGTTGGTTGACATGACCCTATTGTGACCGCTAGACTGCCACCAGGATCAGGTGTGCAATTTAGTGAGGAGTAATAAAGGAAGGGAACGAACATTAAGAGCGATTAATAAAGGGTGCATAAATATTGACTACTATGAGAGGAGTTGGTTAGGACTACGCTATCCAAGCTTTAAAGAAGCAGCTCCGGAAATGCAGTAAATTGAAGGAGCCAGCTTGGTTGAGCACGCCAAAGGTGGAGAGATCGTGGTATTTAGTAGGGCCATCTAAATCCACCTTTAAATTTGCCCTATTAGATTCTTCCTTGCAGTTCTTTGCCTGCTTGCTTACTACACCTCTCTATCTCTCTCTTCAGTCTTCACTATCCCCCTATATAAGCACATCAAAATACTTACAACCCCACTTGATCATCCACCAAACTCACCTAGATAAGTAATAGTGAAGTGAGAGAAAGAGAAAGTGATCACTAGAGCAGCCATGGTCTCATTTCAAACACCTTTCTTCCAGCTAATTCAAAGTAAGACAATTTCGGAAACCAATAGCAACTCCAAGAAAAGGAAATGGGATCATGACACTGAAGCTGAGGAGATTCTCGCTTACAAACATTGGAAGAATCCCAAGAGCGTTGCTGCCGTCACCGCCACCACCAAATCTTTCTCTGATATTGAGCTCCACCTCGAGACCCCGTTGCCCTCAGAGTGGCAACGTTGCCTTGATATTCAGGTATACATTCATACAGTCATACTAGTACGTAAGATACAAGAGAACACCACATGGCATAATATATTAGATACACACACAAACATATTTTATATACATAGAAGTGTCTTTTACAGTTAGAAAGGAGATCCTCAAATATTCTACTTTTTGCATGCAGTCAGGTGAAATACACTTCTACAACACCAGGACACAAAAAAGAACACTGAGAGATCCAAGAGCAAGCCCAGAGCCATCAAGTCCTAGGGATTGTCACATGAGCTTGGACCTTGAGCTTAACCTGCCTTGTGGATCACTCAACAATAACTCCTCATCCAAGTCATCTGAAAAAACCAATCCTATGACAAAGAAGAAATCCAGTAACTCGCCACCACCAGCACCTGCTGATCTTTTCAAAAGATTGAGCCCTGATGGAAAGAAGAGTTCCGCCGATATTGGGGACGATGATCAGGCAGTGGAGATGGTGGCGACAGCCTGTATGCGGTGCCACATGCTAGTGATGCTATGCAAATCCTCACCAACATGCCCCAACTGCAAATTTGTGCACCCACCATATCAGAGCCCTCCTGACCTATTCAAGCAAAAACTTAGCTTCTCTTGCTAGTCAACAATTGATCGTAGCAGCAAATGAACTACTGATCATTTCATTTCTAAAGCTTAAGTGTTAATATTTATGTAGGATAGTAATAAAAAAATATTGTCAGCTGGTTACGAAAAGGAATGAAATGTAGTATATATGATCATTAGTACTAAAAATGAAGATGAACTAGCTAGCTCTGATTGGTCCGCTCCTTAACTAATCAGTGATGATTAATAACCTCCATCTACCAATTGGTTCATTACTGCATTATCGGGGGGTATCATAAATCGGCAAAATAATGAAAGGCAAAAGGAGAATCAGGTGTAAATATGGAGGCTATAGCTTGTAAAGCTGCTAATCTACGTCTAAGTAACTATATCGATCAATTCGCAGGTATATTACTGCTTTTCATATTTCTTTGAAGTGTTTCAATAATGTTGATCAAAATATTTACACATGGTGATGGGCTACCAAAGTCTTTTATTAGTCTTGTCTTTTGGTACTATCTCATTATTCAACATTTGCAGTGTAGTACATGTCGACCTCTATGGTTTCTTCCTTATATAAGGTAAAGAGTAATCTACACTTATTAATACGGCCAACTCCCACCTAGCTAACATTCATGACATAGATGTGTATATTCACCAGAACTTGCCTGATACTGAATGAATGAGAGTGAATGCTGTTTTACATGTTCCTCTGAAAGAGAACAATGTGAAAAGATGTATGCTTAAATTGTGAACACCCATAAAATTATAAACTTTAGGATATGTAGTAGTATTGTACAGAAAGACTTCTAAATGACTCCTTTAGGGCACTGGAGGACTCGAGCGCAATCATACCACTCATCTTGTGTCTTCGCTATTTCCCAATCTACTTTGATCAAAGCCCTGCTTGTGCTAGTTTACAAACTCAATATTCCTATACTTTGTCATTTGAAGTCAAACTCATTAATATATGAGAATTTAGAATTTAACATTTGTCGTCCAAACCGATGCTAAGTGTGATCAGTCGGATTGTTGGAGATATGATGGCAACACTCCAAAATACAATTAAAACTGATATAGTAATTCTAAGCTAGTTTGAGAACTTTGAGATTGCTCATTGAGTTACATTATGAATAATGTTAGCAGATACTACGTAATGACTAGGAGTTAATAGCAAATTTTACGAGTACCTTTGGTATATCTTCATGATTTTTTCAAGCATATGAGCAAAATAAGCCAGAACTATAATATATTGCAAGAAACTCTTTTAATAAAACATAGTCTCTATGCCAGGAGCTCTGCAAGCTCCTAGAGGCCTAACATCTCCACTCAGTTTCTATGTTAATTATCTTACTTGTAAGTCCCCTACTGCTGCATAAGATCGATTTTCTGGACATTTTACCTTTGTCACTTTCCTGAACACAGTCTACAAATCACTTTCTGATGCGCTCCTCAAATCATTCAACACGGATTATAATAAAAATGAGTCGAAAAGACCACAAATGTCTAAGGTTTCATAACTCGAAAAAACACTAGCAAGTGAAGGAAATCTAACAATGTTCCACAGAATAAGTGCGGCAACCTAAAGGTATAAAGTAAGGAACTAGAGAGGACTACCACCGAGTCCTGGTGTCGCATCCACAACTAAAAGTATGCAAAAGTCCAAATCTGAGCCATAGCCACAGCCAACATATGTAGAGAACATATAAAAGAGGCTCCAGTAATTGGCACGGCAATCACCAATGTCATATCGAGACAATAACATGACATGATCACTTCACAAACTAAAAATCATACAGATGAGTATATCTACACTATTTGATAAATATCCTCAAGACAGGTATTTGGGTTTCAGGATGCATTAGGATAATTAACTTTATTGGTGAATTTCACCTTTGCTATTCTTGGTATAAGAGGTGTTACGAAGTACTCCCTTTATTTTCACCAATTCTTTACATTTGCTTTTTCACACTTGCCGAGATCATATTTTGACTATTAATAACTCAAAATATAAATTTGATAAAAATATAAATTTATAATGGTTGGATTTATAATTAAGAATACTTTTATATGGTTATATTTTTAAAAATTTTATATTTTGAGTTATTAACGGTCAAAGTATGATCCCAAATAGTGTCAAAAAGCAAATATAAAGAATTGGTAAAAATGGAAGGAGTAGATTTTTCTACATGGGCCAGGTGTTTCATATGGTTCCACAATATAGAAACACCTCAAACAATTCATTACTAGGCTGGGTGACATGATCAAAAAGATCAAAAATTAGCAAACTATTTCCCCTATTTGCTTTTTTCTTTTGAGCCAAGACCTCTACACATTCAATGACAAGATCTTTTACTTCCAAGTAAGTCTTACTTTTCCAAGAGACAACTTTGCCAGCACCATACAATAGATGAGAGTGCTTCAAGGGGTAAAGTGAAAGATGATTAGCTTATTTGATCTCATAAGGTAATTAGCTAAATCTTAGGGTTTATTAGTAATAAAACTTAAAAGATTATTGTCATAGTAATGAAAGCAGTGACAATACCTCCGCCATTATAATACTATCATGGCTAAAAGTAATACTTAGGTCACATTTGACTTATGAGGCAAAAGCTCATGATTTTGACCATCAAATTTCTAAATATACATATACATTAAGTTACAATGAAACAATCATTATATCCAATGTAGCATAACCAGTACTTTCGCAAGCCTACGGGACGGAATATAACTATTCGTAATAATATAATAAAAGAAAACGATGGTCAAGTTGGACATAATTTGACCATCATTTGACCTTAGAAGTCACATGTAACAAAACTAATTTGCGAAACAAGTAATTTATTATCTTCAGGATAGTTCCTCAATGATAGGTCATTTTCTAGTTTATGTTGAAAATATTACATTCTTATTTCTTCGCTATAAGAAGGTTAGTCAAGGACTCAACGTACTTTACCACAATTTCTCACAGATCGTGGCTGTTGAATGAGGTCTATATTCTAGTAATTGAAGAATAGAAAAATACTACCCGCAAATAATGGTTGGGTCACTGCTACACTGCCAGGTAGGAGGGGAGTTCATTTACTACTGGATAAACAGACAAGGTTTACATTTATAGTCCAGAGTTCAGACTAGTTATTCAATGACCCAAACAAATGTAGCTGGTATATTTTATTTGCCAGCTGCAGATTCATAGCGAGCCACCATTGCATCAATGTTGGGGTGCGCAAATTTCAGTAAATGTGGAACCATCGGGTAGTAGTCTAGTAGACTCAGAGTTACATAATCTTCCTCAATAGAACCAAAATCCTTATATACCAAAATAATCAATACAAGTTCTCAATTTTCCCAAAGTTTGGTCCATTCTCCATCAAAATTTAATTTTAAAGAAACAACACAGCTACAAAGAAAAAGAAAATGGCTCCCCACGTAGCTAAAAATTAGACAAGTCAAAATTTACAGCTATTTCCTCCAGAGACACTACAGAAGGTCAAAGGCTGTATATTGCTTGTAAGACTAACCCACCTAAATTAATAACCTTCCTTTGTAGTTTGTACTTGCATGCCATTTAGTATTTCTGACCAAAGGGCTTTGGTCTGATGGTTGCTTATGAGTCATGCCACCTTCTATTTTAGAGCAGGAGTTCAAGCCCTGATTCTCACATTTCTCTAATTGAGGGGTACACCCAACTAGACTTGTGTGTGTGTGTGTGTCTGTATGTGTGTGCTGGGGGGGGGGGGGGTACTTAAGTGAGTTGGGGCGAGGACGACGCTTATTATCTGAAAGGAAGCATTTAGTTTGTCTACAAGAGCTTGATGAGAGCAAGGGGTGAGGGACAGTATACCGACTTCTAGCCCATAACCTCAAGATCTCGAGTTCAAGTCTCATACCCAAAATGTAGGATCACTCTTACTCCCTCGTCCAGGTAGGCCAATCTAACAATGATACTCTGAGGAAAAGATCTGCTGGAAGGGAATTGAGCTTAATATATTATACAATAAGCTAGCTGCTAAGTTGGGTACTGGTAGACAATGATATTAACTATACCTGGTAGCTCTGGTTTACAGTACTAGATTTTGGCAAAGTTCAAAAAGTTGACAATAACAAAAGATTATCTGAAGTCAATGTGATACATCTAGTAGAAAACAACTCGACCTGCTTCTCATAAGATGGAAGCTACTTTAACTAGCAAAGCTAGCCTAGCCAAACATGGCCATAGGCCAAATAGGATACAAGGTTTTGCAGTAACATCTATGTCATTTGGTCGCATGTTATGAGAGTTTCAATATAACCAAGATTACATAGTAGCTTCATCATCATATTAGATATTTACCAACTGTTATAAGACTTGAAAACATTGCGTCAATTGCAAATGATATTTATAATGGTTATCTTAAAATGTTCAAATTGGCTAGGCTTGAACGTTTTGTTAGTACATTACCAAGTTATGAATACGAAAGCAGCCCCTCCCCCTTCTCGACCAATACTAAAATGAACTAGAACTGCACTAACACTAGATCAATTGAACGGATGAATAGAATTGTATGTAGCTGAATTGAATAGAACTAAGAACATATATGTAAATGAGCTAAGCCCACCTGCATACTTAATTGCACTGAACACATATTTTTAAATGAGCTAAGCAGAGCTGATTAAAGGTAACAAAATCGGACGGGGCTAGACTGAACTGAATGGGATTTTGGACTTGAATAGACTGAACTTGATGGAGCTTGGCTAAGCTGATTTGAGAACATGGCTTTAAATGATATCACAAATGTGATGTATATGCATCATTTTAGTAGATATGGATAGGAAAATAAAGGGGAGAGAGAGGAGTGACATATCGAGGAATGTCAAATCCATCACTTGGTAAAGTTGCAATTGCTCAAGTATTTCACTTTTGTAAAACCATTACATGAGCAATAATAGAATTATTCACAATTGCCACTAAGTATTTCATAATTCAATTAGTAAACTTATTCAATAATGCAACATATAATTTTCATCACATTGTTGAGCAAAATAAGAGGGAAGTTGGTCTCTGAGATCAACATGTTGGCTTATGGTGGCTAACAGGGGTGAGAATATAATCAGGGATTTTAAGAGGATAACCAAGTACGGTTGTGATAATGTGTTTGTGAGGTAGAATCGCTATACAACAATGACAAATCCACTAACGTCAATGATTCATTGATTCCAAATCACACATTAATCTCACGGAGTATGCCTTTGACATATTATAGTACACACCATCTAATGAAAACTCTCCAACACAATACACAAATTCATTATTCCATACTCAATTTCTCACTTATAACACACACTATCAGGGTATATAAATAGCCTATTCATGCATGGAAGATAAAAATATTACCTACTAACTAACATAACTAAAATAGAAAGTGTCAACCCCGTCTCACGAGAGGACTCTTGACATAAAGACATATTGTTGACAATGACAGCTGGTCAAGGTGTGGTCTTGAGCTGGAAACAGTGCTACATTCGTCATTCTTTTGTCCCCATTCCGTCAAATTCGGAATGTATCTTCCACTAAGGAGATGCAGGAGATAAACAGTTTCGGGAAATAAAATATCCTGTGAAGCTTATATGCTACTGAGTAGAAAACCTAGAAGCAAAGACTATACAGCAGCATTTCTTTCTTATATGGAACTTGTGGCATAGGAGAAACCTGAAGTTTTAGAGGATAAGATGTCCCAGCTTTGCTTGTTTTGAATGCGCTCAATGACACGCAGCTCAATTTGTTAAGTAATCAATGAATTTACGCCCCCCCCCCCTCCAACAGGTCCAAAACCAGGTGTGTCTAGTTATTACCGTCTGGGAGTCCTCCCCCCTGTTGGGATGTCGAAGTTGAATGTAGATGCTCATATTGAAGAAGAGGGATGGACTGGTATGGGTGTTGTGCTACGGAAGGATCATGGGAGAGTTAGTTGAGAAAGTTGGCCTCCTTTGATAGCTAAATGCATTCTTTTGTGTTTATATTTGGCAAGCGGTACAACATTAGTCATAATCTCCTCCAGATTTTGATCAATGATCACAGCGCTCAATGCATGCATTGTCGAGTTTCCGTGTCAAAGATTTTATCTCGGTTAGTTGGT
This sequence comes from Corrigiola litoralis, assembly GCA_901111285.1. Lineage (NCBI taxonomy): Eukaryota > Viridiplantae > Streptophyta > Magnoliopsida > Caryophyllales > Caryophyllaceae > Corrigiola > Corrigiola litoralis. Next base: position 12,201 of record CAAKMY010043871.1, on the reverse strand, counting down.
CACAATGTCACACGTTAACAGAGATGAGAATATTGTCGCCCATAATCTTGCTAGGTTAGTGTCTTTAGGTGTAGAGCAACTCGAGGGAAATCAGTCTGGCAAGGTCTCTTCTTGTGTAGTCAAAGATTCTTTTATGATGTAATGAACAAACCTTTAATTCTAAAAGAAATAAACTAAAGAAATATTTTTTGATAGTAAAATAAAAGTTTTATTAGAAGTAAACAATTATCGGAGGACAAGACAACAAAAGTACACAAGGCTCCAATTCCTTTGGAACTTGGTACACCTTTAAAAGAACCTACTGCTTGAGCCCACAAAGGTGCACTCTAACTCCCAACCACAAAAATACTCAAATAGATGATTTCCTCCTGAAAATAAATGGGAATATTGCCTTTCCTAACATGCAAAACCATATCACCTTTCCAAACATCTTCTCAGAACCTGATCATATGCCCGTTTCCCACCTTATAGGATAATTAAGGCAAGAAATAATCAGAAATTTGGAAAATGTAATCCCCTGGAGAAGCATGCGTAACAGAAGTCCCCCATATAGAGCCAACCTTACTATGAATGACATGCCTACTTCGGATAATACGATGCGGAAGCCATTTTCCTAGAAGTGCGACATTTTCATGCACCATACTGCCAAACTCTAAGCCACCTTTGGCTTTTGGCCTCCACAATATCCCAACTGATAAGGTAATCTTCTTACCATCAAATGTGTCTGACCATGGAATCACACAATCTTTTGAATGCAATTTGACACACCAATTGGGAGCTTAACCAATAAAGAATATACAACGGTAAAAACTAATCAAGGTTCTTCTCCCGCCCAAAGACAATAAAGCTAGGAAATTAATATTCCATCCTCTAGAAACATCCTTACATGAGTAAAATAAATACGAAAAATAACAAATGTACCCAGAAAATACAATATTCTAAATCTACATAAAATCTAGATAATCAGTCCGATTTCCTGATTCCTTTCCTATTGATTCGCATCATTTTTGTTTCATTGGTTCTCATTCTCACCCCCTACCACCCACTATAAGCCACCAAATTGATCCTTACACATCAATGTTTCTCTGAAAACGATAACTGCCAAGTAGGTAAACACCTAACAGCTAAGACTGATAATTTAACTACAAAAATAGGAATTTATAGAACATTCCAGGGTCATCGATAATTTGCCCCAAGCTGCCAGTTTCCAGCACCCATAATGATGTCAGTCAACAGAATCTTCCGAGCCAATAAATTGTAACTACTTGATGTTATCTTCCCTGTATTTTTGTATCTTATCCTAGGTTGTTAGCTCCTGTTGTGGTCTTCTCTTAGTTGGTAAGTTGTTGTGATTGTACTCCACATTTCTAGTAGTTGTAATCTTTAGTTACATAAACTTAGGAACCTTTTTGGGTAACTTCGTATAAGCTATATGTAAGTGTACTATGATGATCAGTTAAGTTTTCACATTCATCAAACTCTTATATGGTATCAAGCATTCCCTGATCAAACGCTCACCAATTTCTTTCCTTCTTGCTTCCGCATGGCAGCTATCATCCCAAACTCCCTACCCACCCAGCCATTTCTCTCTATTTCTCTTGCTCGTGCAATCACCCTCACTGGTGATAAAAGTCTTAACTTGAAAACATTCTCGTCGGCTATAACCTTTATTGCTTTGTCGATTGCACTCATCCAGTAACACGCATGACCACTACCACCAACAATGTCTCCTCTTCCGACCCCACCTATACCACATGGTTACACTAAGACAAACTTTTTCTCAGCGCTCTTGCCGGCACCCTTGACAAACCTGTCAGTCCTATCATTTACCATGCCAAAACATCCAACAAAGCCTGGGATCTTTCGGCCAAGAACCATGCCAATCTTTCTAGAGGCCACATAAAACAACTTAAGGATCCCCTCAAACGCATCACAAAGAACAATCGATCAAATCTCCAAATTCATGTGTGATATTAAAATCTGTGTCAACCAACTAGCCTCTTTAGGCCATTTTCTTGACCATGAAGACCTCATTGACAAAATCCTTGACCAGCTCCAAGACCCAGAGTACCATATTGTCGTAAATGTTGTCCATTGCCATGACTCCTCTATCAAAATCCGTGGCCAGTTTCCAAATGCCACACCTCCTACCTTGTCCTCCTCCAACCAGTCCGAACCTACTCCGCTCCTACTCCCACTTCCCCATGTAGCCCATGGTATATGCGGAAAATGTAAAAGGCAGTAAACCGGGCTGGAAGCCTCCAAAGTATTTGAAATGGAACAACAGCCACCCTCGCGGTTCAAACCTATAAGTCTATAACCCTTGCTTCTACGTTCCATCTGAACTCTCCAGATAAATCTCATAACTAAGTTAACTTCCTAAGACCTCATGTATTTTGAATTCCTGAGTCTTATAGAGCCAACGCATACAACCTCACTCCTCTAACATCAAATGATAAATGTAATAAGTCAGTAACTCACTCAAGAGTTGTATCAAAAGGAGCCAAAGCCAAAACCCATTTGCTTCAGGTCAATGTACATCATAGAGTTTCTTTTTTTTTTTTTTGGTGAACATAGAGTTTCTATGAACCATGTAAACCATAATAGCATAACTCCATAATTTATCGCCTTGAACACAAAAAAGAGGAAATATCTAAGGGATCTTACGTATTTAAATTCAGAATGTTTTAACTGAATTCACAGTGGAATCTTTTCCATTTTATTATCAACAATAAGTCCATTTAACTTATAAGACTAACAATTGAATCAATCTGGTATAACGAAAAATTCTTTGGGCATCACATCAGAACATGGCACCATCAAATTATTTTGAAATATGTGAAACTTTGATGAAAAATTTGAAATCAAAACTTTGGGATATGATTTAATTATATCCTAAACAGGAGCTTATTATAGTATTTTCTTGGTCGTAAGTCATATATATCAATAAGAATGTCACGTTATCAGCTTAGCCAGTGCATTGAGATTATTCCCTCCATGTCATTGAATGTAAGGCCACTTTGGGTTGTGCACAGAGATTCAAAAACCTATTAATTAAGAAAAAAGTGTAACAAAGAATATAAAATTTCATTAACATATGGTAAATGAGATAAAAAGTAGATAAACTGAGATAAAAAAAAAGTATTAACAAATCCCTTGGGATCATAAATAGCCTTATAATAAGAAACAAATTTTAAAGCCAAAGTGGCCTTATATTGTGAAACAAAGGCACGAAAACGGATTGGACTCGTAATATAGAATACTACATGAAATTAGAACAAAGTCTGAAAAAAATAAAGCCACTACATACCATATCTTGCCATCTTCTTATCAGTTAAACCAGCCTTAAGACTACACTTGTAAACTCTGCATTTCAACACTAAACCCTGCTATAGATTAAATAGCTAACTAGGAGAATTTTGCCTTCACATGACCCATCAATACAAAAGCTCTTTATACACCACATCCATACTCCTAGATCTTCAGATTCCTTACTTTCTATTTTCTGTTTCTTCGCAAATTTCTTCTTTACATCCTCCACTCAATCCAAATTTTCTTCCTCTAATCTCTACAGCTGCTACAATGTTACAAACTTGCAACAGAGTAAAATCATGGTTTCTCTGAAAAGACAATGAAAGTTCCCAAGTCCGAAAATCCATCTATAAAAGACAAGGTGATGAGCACATAGAAAGATGACTATACAATTTTACTAAAGCTTCTTACAAGAACCAAATCCTATAGTGCTTTCATGAAATAATCAGCATAAGGTTTCATCCAGACATCCACCACATGTTTTGAAACATTATATCACTTTGTGTAAAACAATTAATTTTTTACATACCAGCATGTGGACCTTGCAGGTTCATAGCGCAACGATTCATCCAAGGAATGGTCTAATAATTCTAAAGCTTGCCATGAGAGCAATATGGTCTGATGACCATAAAGGTGAGGGAAGTGCTCTGCCCACACTATCACAGTCGGGAAGCTCCAAGAGACCTTCAACTTTTAAATTATCCACTGCGTAATAACAATTGACATTCGATATCAACTGAGAGTACTAGATTAACTTGAGTAAAGGCAAACACCATAAAATCACACACAGACAACTTTCATTGATTCCACGAGTTCTGAGTTAAAGAATTGGAGTACGCATTAATGTGGTTCACAGATTGTGTTAACAAGATACAGCTACACTAGTTCAGAATGTCCCTTAACAGTATGAGCTCAGATACCACTAGGTAGCTGGTCAATGGTCATCCAACAGATAGATGAGCAAACAAATCTTCCATTAGCAAATTCTTTGACAATTTAAGGCGCACAGCAAAAACACAAGCTATACTGATCATAATCATCTTATCCAACAATAAGACATGGACAGGCTAAAGCAAGGTGGTCCATAATCGCAAAGTACTTGTATGGATTAGGTAAACTATAAGAGTCAACAGAACCATGACGCCAACCCACTAGAGGAAGATCGCTTTGAAAAAAGGAGAAAAGCAAAAAAGGAGAAACAACATTTTGGAAAGCAATACAGCAGATAGCCAAATACATAATGACAAATTACCTGTGTGGAAAATATAATCCAAAGTACGTTTGTGGTTTAGTGTCAAACTGGTGAATAAAGGTTCCCTTGTTCTCCAATCCATCATGGTCATTAAGCTTCCTTGTATATTGTTGACAACCTCAACAAATGCCGATGTATATGCACTTTCCTAAAAAAAATCCCCACAAAAATAATCGACAACAACAAAACAACCTTAGTCCCAAAAGAATTTGGGGTCGGCTATTATGAATCGTCAAATATTATAAACAAATATAAACACAAGAGAAAAATGTTGGTCCCTTCAAAAACATTAAATAACTGAACAGGTTTGGAATCTGGTAACCCACATGCAGCTTCCAATCAATGACAGCAGAAGCATGGCGAGAAAAACAACAAAACCCCCAACAGGAAGTTAAGTGTGTCAAGAAACAATAAATTAACATAAGACATGAATTTAATCTTACCAATTTCATTGAATGATGAAGCTTGAGATGCTGATGTATACCCAATGGATCACATGCCTCCGCCGCACATGCAGGAGTTACCTCATGCTTTGTTAGAAGAGTATAAGGTTCACTACAAAAAAAAAATCTATACTAAGAAATAGGACATGAGAGACTAAACTAGAAAGTAGTGACTGATACAAAAATGAGTTCATTATGAATTGTCTAGTGTTCGACTTGAAAGGAGTTATAATTGAATGATAGATACAGTATATTTACAAACATTTAACATAAATTGGCCACCTTTTGTAATGATTATGAGAATTAGGGGAGCTAACCCTCCATCAAGCCATTGGTCATGGTATTTCACGGAATACAGAATCAAGTTTTTATCAACCTGTGTATGTTTTGCTCATTTGAGCAGTAATATCTGACATGTAATCACTGAAAATCATATGTTACTTCAGCATAAGAAGCCTTTTTCTGTATGCCTAATATCACGGGATTTCTGCAAGTTAACAAATGAGCTGAGGTGCTTAACGATAGATGTAAAGGAGACTCCATAGACCTTAAAGTAGGAGATTGAATAAAAAGTTGGATAGGATCTGGCATTTGCTTAATTTGGAAAAATATTGTGATCTGGTTGCAACTTTCAGGCACTAGCAAGTTCTTCAGATTTCAGAAGTACTAGTTGATTATTGCAGTTACAGTTTTAGAAAGCAGTGCTTCTCAGCCTTAACAACTCGAATGACAATGTCAGAATAACGTAACAGTTAATGACTTCCTGAAGAACAAGTCTTACGCAGCTAGGCTTATACAAGTAAGATTATTCTTAATGCAGATAAGCTACGTTTTTACTTTCTTGTTTGAAGATAAGTAATGACTGCCAGTAACAAGCCACTCATATAGCCTTATCTGATATCTCTTCAGGACAGAATAGCAACATTATACAGGCATTTTCAAGTTAACTGGGGAAAAGAAAATATTTTGCAGCAGAATTCATATTGTCACGAGTATGGTGCAGATATTTGGATATGCAACAAGATTCCAGAGAGTAAAGCCTCATCGGAGCAAATTTAGAACTGCAAAGTGCATGGCTTCAGACCTTCAGTAATACTACCCCAATTTCACAATATTAGATCAGTAATGTTATTTGTAACCTAATTTTGACCATAATCTTTTTTTTTTTTTTTTGAAACTATGTGGAGAAAATTTAGATAAATTATCTTGTCAAGTTTGTACTGAAAGGTACTTTTATTATTTTCTCTTTATAACTTATGTCCATATGACATGAGAGAATTTAAGATCAAAGTTAGATCCCAAACAACCATAATGGCCTTATAATGTGAAGAGGATGGAGTATTGCGCAAATTAGCAGCACAATTATTATTGATACAAGTAACACAATAGGTGATCATCTTAAAAACACAATGCATGCCATGTATTCCTAATAAAGCCACTTGAAAGTTCACAATATTCATTATCTAACTCTCAAATTAAATAAGATGCCTCACCTTTCGGGGATAGAATTAATATCCCCACAGATAAAGAGAGGCATTCTTGGGTCAATGATCTTTTCAATCTCACTGATAAGGTCTGAAACCTTGACAAAAAAAAAAAAAAAAAAGAGCTTTACATCAAGCTTTTGTAAGCCCACGTGTATAAAAGAACAAGAATATGTCTTAATGTACCTGGAGTAATTTTACATCTGGGGAGCCCTTGCTAGCATATATGTGTGTATTGACCTGAATGAAATAATAGCATTCCCAATTCACTAGATCAAAGAGCACCATGGAAACTCTAAACCACGAGGAAGTATAAACATTGCACTTCCCACTTCTAACACTCAAAGAAACATTTGTAACAACATAAACATATTTTTAGAGAAGAATATTTTCTCTGCTGAGAGTGCCTAAAGATATAAATAAATAAGCAAGGGGATTTAAACAGTACCACACAAAGTCTAGACCAAGAAGTTCCACATGCAGCGCCATTTCCCACCAATTCCAATACGACAACAAGAGCTATATTGTCCTGCAAAAGCAAAAATCAAAAAGACATAGTGATTGCAAATACAGGTATATAGAAAACAAATGCAATTTAAAGTCAGAAGTAAAAGACACAAACCTTGATCAGACGGACTCTAGCTTGACCCCTCTGACTTGAATCCATTTTCCCTACCAGTGACAGTGCAGTCTTACTGAACTCAAGCTACATTAGATTCAATCATTAACAACTATGACAAGGTATCAGTCTTTAAACAAATCAAAAACTCCTCTTGGGAAAAAATAGTGTTTATATAGTATATATATCTTACCTCATATGCTATGACTTCTCGAAATATGTCACTACGGAAAAAAATGGCACAGCCATCGATTGTGTAGCCATGACCTGTGTATACCTGTGAGAATTACAAACAAAACAGATTACAGGAGATTAGCAGTTATTTTACTCAACAACATGTAGGAAGATTTCAAAAGCCTGTGGTTTCACATTCTTCTCCACACTCCCAAAATATTATTATAAAGGAAGAAAAGAACTCGGCAAGTTTTGTAATAGCCGAAGTCCTAGGGACCTAGACTCAATCTTATTCAATATGAAGAAGAGAAACTGATACCCACAGCAAGTTAATCTATCCTAGAAATTGCTGCTAACTAAGTAGCGAAAATGATAAAGCCTATCAGAATATCTTTTTTCTTAGAAACCAATAACAATATCAAACCAATGCCATGCAATACCTCCTTGGTTTTTTTCTTGTAGACAGCTGAGTAGCCAATATTTGCTAGCTCAGGTTTGAGGAAATTTTCGAAATGATCACTCTGAACCTGCAAAAGAACACCATATAAACCATAAACAAAGAATATGGACATGTAGCACTACTTCATGATGAAAATAGATATTTAACACACAAATTGTAACTAAAGGAAGTGCCAACGACCTCATTTAGTAGCTAAGACACAAGTTAAGACCTATAGTGAGAATGACAAATGCAAATCGCATATAGAAAGTCATTACCTCTTGAAGACACAATATATCGGCATCATATAGTATTATTTCATTGAGCAAATTTCTCCGACGGTATTCCCAAGTTAAAGCCCACTGAGGACAGTAAAAATATTTTTCCGGATACACATAGATATCAGACAGTATGTTGTAAGATAGAACATTGAAGGTTCCAGCTTTAGAAATGTTTTCAGTGATATTGAACTTCTCAGATTTCTTCGATTCTGGAACTGGAACTAGACAACGAGGTGATAGATATAGCCTCTGATTGGCAGAAGCCGTCACAAGGGCATCTTTTCCAGACAATGCAACTTGTAAATGGGCTAGGCCTGTAGCTCCCAGCTTGAAACTGAAGCCAACGTCATCAGCTAAGGGTACAGACATATTTGATGAACCCACCCTGTTAACCCACCTTCTCCCCCTTGGAAGAACCACTTCTAGCCTCGCATCAAACCATGAGATCATGTCACCAGGAGGCCAAGAATTACATCTATTTACTTTACTCAAAACCTTATCAGCATCATTGAAAGAACGCTCAACAGTAGCACCAGGATGATATAGGATATGCTTCTTCCATGCATCTAGGAAGCACTTATTAGTACAATGATAACTCTGTTTGATTGCGGAACCATTTTTTACACAATCTAGACACTGTACAGAAGCTATGGCATCATGGTGCATAGAACACTTGGGCATATCAATGTGGTTAGCAGAATCAGTACCTTGCTCTGGAAACCTGTCATTGTGATTGCAGTTTTAGTGTCATCCCCAAAGAGACCAATGAAAGAGAAGCATTTCTTTTATTTTTATTTTGGCTTTTGTAAGGGAGAGATGATGAAACAGGGTGGAGAGAAAAAGACCGATTAACGTCTGTGGCGAGCTAATAAGTATCTATAAATATATCTAGCAATTATTAGCACATTGTAAAAGAAAATGCCTTGAAGAGCATCATGATAAATCAAGAGTGAAGGCTTACTATCTGAAGCAATATACGTTTATTCTGCGACATCTAAAAGCATATAACAAATCAAAGAAGAATTTGCTAATGAAGATATTGCACAACTTTTAAGATAACCGACAACACCAAGAAATCACACGCAAAGTTGCAAACCATAAAAAAATCAAAGACGTTAGTAAAGGAGCACAAAAGAACTAGTGAACTTCTCCTTAAAGCATAGTAATAACAATAAAAAATTAAATGCCCCCAGGAAAGTCCATTAATAAAAAGATTCACAAAATTTGAAGCCCAACTTGTTCATATTACAGGAAAGGCTACATAGCTATCACTCGAAGGGTATGTATATACACAAATTCTTAATAAAGACCATCTACTTTTATATAAAAGTAGACAAACTCTTTGCAAGCTAAATTTGCTTGAGCTTCTTAGAGGCCCAAGTTAAGTCATTGATTTATATGCCTTTATTGGGCCAAAATGGCTCCGTCTACATTTACCCAAGACTTTTTGATTTATATATCTGATGAGACTAGACAGAATGTTTTTCAAACCTTCTAAAACATAATGAGGGGATATACCAACTAAACCAGTACATGAAAGTTAAGTCATTTTAATTTTATATGCCATAAGAATATAAGATCAAATGTTCAATCAGATATTCAGATGCTTATTGTGGGCAAGTAGGAATGACTAAACTTAACAAGGTATGTTGTAACCCCCTCTCCCCTACTAAAAGTATATAAGATGATAATGTATAGCTGCGGAGATGTGATTCTGATAGAACATGCAACAATGAGAACCTGATGCCCTCCTGAATGTTCTTATTTCATAGAAAGTCCTGACTACAAAGTTACCAAGTGGACCTGATTTCATTGGACGTACAAAAGAAGAGCAAGGATAATTATCCGAGCCAACACATAACCCACTGGATGATCTTCTCTCAGGAACATACGAAATCCAATTCCAAAACATAGTTAATATCCACAACTCTAAAGCAGCTTCCCTTCCTAGCTACTACTCAAACTCACAAATCTCATTCAGCGGAAGTTAACAACAGAAACCAGACAGACCACTCTTCCTCTCAAACACATTCAATCTTACAATGAGTGATAAAACTCACAGAATCACAGTGAAGAAAAAAAATGTGATCTAAATTCACTATTTTTGCAATACATGACACAGACATTTGGCTTATAGCGCCACCAGGTCCATGATGCCAAAGATTATCAAATGTGCTAATTTTTTCCCGAAATCATAGTTCAGCAAAAATCCCGAACCTTAAGAGGAGCTTTGGAATTCCAAATACAATCCATAACCAAACTCAGAAAAAGAGGTCGGTATACTCAGAAACATTAAGAGATCCTGTGCAACTAAATAGCCCCAACAATTGTCTTCCGTATATCAATATCTTGTCATGCAGTAAGACCCTCCAACTCCCACTTGTAAGGATATATTCACAATGAAGATCCCATGAATCACACGAACCAGACGGAAAAGCTAGAACTGTTGCATTGTGAATATTCGGAAGACTAAAAATGCCAAGAAATAGAAGTGAAGCACACATCAGCTCTCCATGAGTCTCCACATGATATATCTTTCACCGTAACTTGCCTTGTACAACACAAAGGAAGGAGATACTTTGGAAGAGCAAGATAAACTCACAAAGGGAAGCATGGGTCACGAAAAATCCCTATGAGAGAACACCAACCACTAAACAAAAGGACATAAGTATCTAATACCAATACCACTGATAGGAAGCTGATTCAATTTGTATGTTAGGAAATCATAATGTAGAGTATTGTACTTTTTAAGTCCATTAATATCTATAATTAAAGTGAAATGAATAGTGTCTAGATCCGATGTTAAGTTTCATTTTAGCATAATTTCATTTTGTTGCAGTGAAAGTGAAGATAATTGCGAATTGCATTTGTAGTGATTTATACACCTAAGGGTCTATTATTTACACATTCTTTTTGCCAATTATAATAAAGGTTAGAGTGTTGTTCCACTAACAAGAAAGTCATGGATTCGACTCCTAATATTGGAGTAAAAACTACTTCGTTGCAAAGCGATGTTCCACCAATCCGGAAGGCGGAGCCTATGTCTCCAATGCTATAATGGAGCTGGTGCCTACTTCAAACGCTAGGCTATCTTCACTAATCTGGTCTGTAGGGTCTACGTCAGGGGCACTGCCTGGGGTTTACTACGGAGGTCATGATGGTGGGAATGTCCACTGGAACTCGTGTAAATTATCCTCATTATAAAAAATTTAAAAAAAAAAAAAAAAACATGCCCGTAATCACCTAGATAATTCATGAATTTTCAACTACTCCTAGATTTTAAAGTGGATAGGCAAGCCCAAGGCATGGCTACCATATACTTTTATGTACATTTATATATTTATCGTGTTTTATGTACTTTCTCTGTATATCTCCAATTTATAAGGACGTAAACAAAAAAGTATGAAAGGCACATACATACCCGCTAGTCTTAGGAGAGACGGTCTACTTTTATCTTAAAAGTAGACCAAGCCATGTAGCCCAATAAAGACATATATATGTACAACTTAATTTGGGCTTTTAGGAGCTTATGAAAATTTAGCTTACAAGTAGTTGGTGTACTTTTATAATAAAAGTAGACAGTCTTCTCTAATAATTTGTGCATACAAAATACCTAAAGTCGACTTTGAGAATATGTACTCTCAACTTCTCAAGTGTAAAAAATATTTGCCCATGGGCCCACATGGCCAAGGCCACGACTACGAGGCCAAAGCAAAGGCAAGGGCATGGCACGGCTAACCAATGCGAAACTCACAAGTTTTAACAAATAACAATTACTGAAAAAATGAGAAAGATAAAAAAAAAAGGAAAAAAAAAAACTAACCGGTGAAAGAAAAGGGCGTGTTTGGGAACATCAAAAGGGGAGGAAGGAGGGATAGGAATAATTTCACACCCAATTTCAGAACCCATGTTTATTTACCCGATCATTTATTTTATGAAGCCATTAAATAGAACGGATAACTCTTTGGCGAAGTTACCATGTTTAATTCGTGGTTGTAACATTGAAATGTTCAAAGAATTTTCGAGGGAGTGTTGTGGAAGTGGGGCAGTTGGAGTTGTTTAGTGTTGTTGGCGGGCAACAGAGTGTTCAGACTTGTTCGTGCTGGGTTGTTGACTTGGTGGCCTTGCTAGCCTAGTCTTTAAGTCGTAAACTTATTCAATAAGGGCTTGCTCGGTATCACTGTAGTTTGCAGTTTT
>CAAKMY010043859.1:0-11102 GCA_901111285.1 Corrigiola litoralis | reverse complement strand
AAAAAAGAAAAAAAAAAAGAGAACAAGTTTGAACATGTAGCTTACTTGCCTTCGTTCTGCCATCCAAGTATACACCAGAGTACAATTGTTCATAGAGTTTCTCAATCGAAGATTTATCAATAGGCCTATCAGAGTCCTTGATGATGGCTTCACAATTGTGTGGAAGCCTAACCACCACCTTTTTTGTGTCCTTTGGCTCAGTGTGAGTGGTACTAGTAGTATGAGTAGTGGTAGGAGCTGTCTTTACAGAGTTTTGGGGTGTTACTGCTCCTGATTCAGAATAATCTCTTGGTTGAGCTTGTTGTGAGGAGTCCTTAGCTTCTTCTGACCAGGTGGTTCCCATGGTTAGCTTATGTGTGTATGAAAACAGGTTCTTTGTGCTATCCTGTCTCGGTTACTATTTATATACGCAGGGCCTGTCCAGACCAGATGGTTCCCATGGTTAGCTACTTAGCTTATGTGTGCATGACTGCATGGCACATGATCTTTATTCTTGTTTGTTTTATATTACTATTTGTGTTAAGTGTATATAAATAGATACGTTTAATCTTTCGCTAGTAAACTTTTTATGAAAAGGAGCATAAATTTGTGCGAGTGTATAATACTTCGATTAGTTAATAGGCTTTATGTTATAAGAACTAGAAAAAAGTATTGATGATAAGAAGGTATCAATTCCATATCTATGGACCAGGAAAGAAAAGAACGGTTCGCGGTTGCCATACAGATAGCGTTAAGCATCTTTCTTCTTTGTTCCTTTCATCTCAATTTGTTCATCGATCTTGTTTGTATATTGTTTAGTCATCTAAGCAAAGTAGAAGTTATTCCAAATAATTTAGTTTTCTGAACTAAGATCCTCTTCAAACATTTCAGTCTTTTAGATCCCGAGTGTTTTCGAGTCGACATATGGCCTCATCTTTTTTATCTCTTGGCCTAAAATGAATCCGAAACAATCTTGTATAAGCTATATTTTCAATCAGTACTACTTCAGTAGGACTCATTACTTACTTATATATTAAAGGAGAAAGCAATGCATTTACAGAGTGTCAGGTGAGTCCAACATTAGATTGGTCAATGTAAGTGCAACTGTTTGCACTCCTAGTGTGATTTTCTGTATCTTCTATCGGTGCTAACTTTATGTATACGGATGCCATTAATAAGTAAAAAAAAAAAAAAAAAAAAACAGATAAAAAATTGACGAATCTTTGTTTGTGATTTTGGAGTAACCGACAAACTTTTCGCTCATGTTTCTCAGTGATAAGATCTTTTTTTTGCTCGAAGGCAAAGGCTTACATCCAGAAAGCTGCGCCCTTTCTGATTTTGACGCTAAATCACAAGACCAGACCACCCACAGGACCACATCCAAAAGGTTGCATACTTAACCTTAGCCGTTACATGCCCTTTCCGTTTGCAGATTTATGCTAAAGCTGTGAATCTATCTTCGATAATATAGTACAGTGCTAGGGCAGAACACCTGACCAGAGAAAACCTCCCATTAAGCAATATACGGAGTCTGTAACATAATAACAATGGGCCGTTTGGGTGCTTAGAACTTAGGACGTAGCAATCTAAACTTACTCACTAATCCCTCTAGATGGGCAAATTTGTGCATAACAAGATCTCCACAGACTCATCTGAGAAATGGATCAGAGAAAGCAGAACAAGGTAGTGCGAGAGAGAGGTCCAAGGAACAAGAATGTATTCAATATCTGCAATTTGTTATCATTACGCTGTATATATGTGAAGAAAGAAGGTAGGCAGCTTGCGCCTGGCAGACAAATTTGAAGGGCAAGGGCTGGAAGAACTACAAGGCTGATGAATCGCATAACTTTTGACTCCAGTGAAGTTAACAATGGAACTACTATGAAAAAATTAAAACCTCGAGCACGAGGGTGTGTTTGTGAGATACCGCTGTAGCGCATAGCTAGCTTCTTTCGGTCTTTTTCGTTTTCTTCTTAAAGAAGACTCATTTGAGGGGGTTGTCATCATCACCATTGTTGGAAGAAACCGGGTTGATCATAAGAGTATAAGTAGCAAGAACGTAGTGCAGAAAGCATGAGATAAAGAATATTGTATTTGTACATATAAAATTAATGGAGAAGGAGAAAGGATTAATCCTATACCATACTGATGTTGAGTAATTGGAAACTGCAGCTGATATATGAACCAGAAATGCTACCAGAGACAACCGAAATTCTAAATAGTGTCATTGAGTTCAGAGCAAGCAAGCCTTTGCACTGTCAAAACTATTCAAAACTTGGCAGAATATTGCTCCTCTACAGGAAGGTTTCACTCACAATCAGTCAATCACAGGCAATCTTTGCTCAATTGCAGTCAATCTACTAACATCACCCAACTACCCAAATTCAACTATATTTGCATGTTTATTTGATTTTGAATAAAAGAATTTTTTTATCAATAGTTCCTAACCTTCATCACTCGTTTCATCTCTGTCCAGCTTTTCTCTCCTTCAGTTTTTCACGATCTTTCCTACATTTTTCGTTTTTCCAAATTTTGCTGCAAACCCATTGCTATTCTGCATTTAATGACATGATCACATTGCTTGACACATAACAGGGGGATTTCAGAAAGCCATTTACTATGCACATCAAGAGTCAGTTCTGTTACTGTCACCCATAATCTACAAGTTCACACTATGCCTGCTGCCTCCCTCCTCGCTGAGCGCAGACTTATACTTAGATGACCGAGATGATCTTGACGAGCCTGATTTTGGAGAGGAATTCGTCGATTTTATCTTCTTACGCTTCTGCTTCTTGGGAATACTTGGCATGTTTGTAGGGGGGAAGTTGCTCAACTTAGCAGATGATGGTTGTCGTCCCAAGCTCTGTTCGAAATCTGCATCAAAACAGCAGAAGGAAAAAGTAATTTTAGTTAAGCTCTGCATTTTTTAAATGTCAGGTGTATCTGTCTTCTATAGTTCTATTGGCTTCCAATGGTAAAAGAGAGGTTAAAATCTCTAAATGTCCAGAAAAAAGGTAAATTAAGGTACATTTTTCCTGAAGGACATCAACTATTGTAATCGTATTGATCAAGAACCTACTTGGAGATCATCATCTTTTGACTCCACTGATGTGATGATAAGGCAAGTATCCACAAACCATCCACTACCCTCATAGTCCATAGTTCATTTCACTTTAAAATTCATGTTTGGCAAGTAGTCTTATTTTATTGGTAACACACTAATACATGGCATTGGCAGCCAAAAAATGATGCTGCCTTTGTTATAGGACAATCAAGCAAAACCAAAGTCAATTATAGGCTTGACATGGACAAAGGAACTTGGTCCATTGGGTTGCACCCCGTGACATGTAAGCCAAACCCAAACTCAATCCTCATCTTGGGAGCAAAGAATCTTTTAGCACTTTCTCAATATTACAACATACTTATTTGAATACGCAGCCATGTGAAATAGTCTTAAATTACTCCCAATAAATGTGTACGAGTATGAGCCAATAAACAAGTGGGACCACCCAACATTATATATTTGAGAAAATCAGTTAAAACTTAAAAGACTGCACGTCCTAGTTCAATTAACATTACTATTAGACACTTGAAGAGCTTGCCATTTTCCGATTAGAAAAATTATTAAAAACCATGCTCAATACAAGTTCATATAGCAGTTGCCTCCATGATCCATTGATCCTAAATGGTGGTATACAAGGTATTACCAAATCCAGCCAGTGAACTAGTACAAAGAACAACTAACCATGACAAGCACGTATATGCGCAACGGTGCACTAACTCTTAGCACAAAACCAAACCAGAACAAATCAAACCATAATGCAAATGGGCTACGTAGTACCAATTTTCGCCTCACAAGAATCCACTATTAAAATGGAAAAGAGCCAAAACTCAATACATGCAAATGGCCAACATATGCATAATCCATGGTCCAAAGGTTTTGATCTATCATGCCTTGCATCTACAATCACAAAGAGACTATTTCCATGAAACGCACGACTACAAGCAGATGGACCAATTTATACTATACCAAGTTACCAACTCATAGGCATCCACCACCAAGTAAATGCGAAATGGCAATCATATAATAAAGGTAAGAGATTGGCAGGTTGTGTAGAAGACTTCAGTACCTTGAGATGTCCATGTGGGATCTCTTGAACCACCAATACTACCTATAGATGTCACAGCCATATCTGAACCTGCTTTAAACTCATTCATCTGCATTATCCAATACTACACATTTTAGCTATAAATTCTATAACATAATAACTGAACCAAACACCTCCATAAAAGCTACACTTAAGAAAAATAAAGACAACTGAAAAATAATAATGCACACATACCCAGCTAGGAGCTGTACCCTCAGGGCCATCCCAACCTATGTGAGCCACATGCTTTACATCTGTAGGGAACCCAATCTCCATATCGCGATCTTTGACCACTGCCAAAAACATCCAATATTTGCACAGATTATACACTTTGATCCCAAAATAATAAAAAAAAAGTCTTGTATGAGAACGTCTAATTTCAAGTCGATATTACTTCTTTTCTCGTTTTGATGAAAAGTGATCACTTTAACTCAACTTTTGACTACGTTGTCTTTTATAATAATTTCAGCGAAACTATTACTTCCTCAAAAAATATAAAGAAAAGAAGAAAAAAAAAGGTGTAAAATTTACCAAATAAATGCGAAATGTACTTGAATGATCCTTTGCAGATCCCTTTAATCTTGGTCGTCATTGCAGAAAGAGTCTTCTTTGAAGATTATGAATTCAAAGAAGGGGACAAAACAAAAGCAACTCAACTCAACTCAGCTCAACTCCTTTATTCCTGAACAAAAAGCAATACTTGATCAACATAACATTCTTATCTTAACAAAAACAACCTAACAAAAGCCAAAAAGAACACCCAAAAAGTCTATAAGTGGCACAAAAAGGTTCCCTTGTCAAATGAGTTTGGTATCATTCTCTCAGGACTTTCCAAAACACTTTGGCATGCAAAACAAAAAATGCACCAAAACTCACAAACAAAGGAGCTAACAAAAATTCGGGATTGAACCCATTACCTATCTTTCAAAAGGGTATCAGGATCACAAGCAAAAAACTCCAAAAACTTAGTATTATTTTTCTCCTTTCTATGAGTTTTCTCCTTGTACTAAGACTATGATGCATCGAACAATGAGAACAGAGTGTCTTTTTGTATGAGAAAATGTGCTGAAATGCGAGACAATGGTGTTTATTTTGATGGGTAGTCAACAAATTTGGATGTTAGAAAGGAAAGATATGATTTTTTTGAGGTTGTTATTGAGAGAAGAGAGGAAAAAATGAGGGTTTAGAGAAGATCAAAGAAGAAGGTGTGGAGAAGCATAATAGTTTTCTCAAATGGAAGTTAGTCAGGAGGAGGGGAATTTGAAGCTGGTGGAATTTTGAAGAAATCAGTCAAAAATAAAATATTTCCTCAAGTTGTAATAAAATAAGTAAAATAATGTAATTGTTTTTAGTAGATTAATTATTGGTGACATTGATGTTTTTGGAGGGGTTTGATTTTGTGTAAGGTAGTTAAGTCAATAATTTTTTTGTGTCCTAAGTTTTGTGTCTATTGGATAATGGAGGTGCATTCATTAGTCAGGCAATCTATAACAATCTCAAGTTGGGGGATATTAATTCTGTTCACAGGAGGTCACTTAAGTTGAGCTAATTATCTTTAGAGTTGCACCATATGAGTGACTGCTCTAGCAGTACTATGACAAGTTGGCATAGCAAACATACTTCAATACTTGTGAGTTGTGAACTTGTGATGTATTGGAAATGATTATATTTATACAATTAGTGTAAATGAATATGAAAAGGGTAAAAGGAGAATAAGGGATTTTTAATTGGTTAGTGTTACTTTGTTTCAATGATGAGGTCAATATATATGGACCAAAAATTATTATGAGGTTAATAAGGTTCAATTTTTATCAAACCCAACCATCCATCATGACTCAAAAGGGATGGAAACATGGAGCGGTGGAGACTCTTTTCTCTCTTATGCCATTCCTTTGTATTGTTAGTTTTACGGTGTGTTTAGCGCTCGATTTGAGCATGTGCATAATAGACAAATCCGATAGTTATTACTATGCCTAGGCTACTTTTTGCAATTTTTTTGTTACATTAACCATTATATGGGTTTAGGATACTTCCCGCCAATATTTGTCCAATTCCATTTCGGGGCCGAGACGAGATTTTTAAGTGGGTTAGTCCACAAAGACCGGCTTTTTGGGTCGAATTTTGATTTTCCAGGAAATGTCCCTAAAGTTGCCAAATATCCCCTACGGTACACTGGTGCATAATTGTGGCATATGGCAATGTCATTCCTTCGTTTTGATAGTTTTACGGTGTGTGTTTAACGCTTGATTCGAGCATGTGCATAATAGAAAAAACTGATGGTTTGGGATATGCTAGCCTACTTTTTGCTAATTTCCTTGTTCTATTAACCATTTTATGTGTCTAGGATGCCTCTCGCCCATTTTCGTCCAATTCCATTTCAGGGACAAAACGAGGGTTTTTCGTGGGTTATAGTCCATAAAAACCGGCTTTTTAGGTCGATTTATGCTTTTCAGAGAAATGTCCCGAAAGTGACCAAGCATGCTCCTATGGTACATTGGTGCATTATTGTAGCATATGGCAATGTCATTCCTTCATCTTGATAGTTTTACGGTGTGTTTGACACTCGATTCGAGCATGTGCATAATAGACAAAACTAATGATTTGCGATATGTATAGACTACTTTTTGATAATTACCTTGTTCTATTAACCATTATATGTATCTAGGATGTCACCCGTCAATTTTCGTCCAATTCCATTTCGGAGCCGAAACGAGGTTTTTTCGTGGGTTATAGTCCATAAAATCCGGATTTTTTGGTCGTTTTTTGATTTTCACGGAAATGTCCTAAAAGTGACCAAGTATGCTCCTAGGGTATATTGATGCATAACTGTAGCATACGAAAATGTCATTGCTTCGTCTAAATAATTTTACAGTGTGTTTAGAACTCGATTGTTTGGGCTACTTTTTGCCAAATTTCTTTTTTCATTAACCATTATATGTGTCTAGGATGCCTCCCGCCAATTTTCGTCAAATTTCATTTTGAGGCCAAGAAGAGGATTTTTCGTGGGTTATAGTCCACAAAAACCGGCTATTTTGGTCGATTTTTGATTTTTCGGGAAATACCCTGAAAGTGAACAAACATTCTCCTAGGGAATATTGGTGCATAACTGTAGCATATGACAATGTCATTTGTTCGTTTCGATAGTTTTACGGTGTGTTTAATTAGCGCTCGATTTGAGCATTTGAATAATAGACAAAACCGATGGTTTGGGCTATGCCTAGGCTACTTTTTGCCAATTTTCTTGTTCCATTAACCATTATATGTGTCTGGGATGCCTCCCGCCAATTTTCGTCTAATTCCATTTCGGGTACGAAATGAGGTTTTTTGTGGATTATAGTCAACAAAATCCGGCTTATTGGGTCGATTTTTGATTTTCCGAGAAATGTCTTGAAAGTAACCAAGTATGCTCCTAGGGTATATTGGTGCATAATTGTAGTATATGGTAATGTCACTCCTTCGTCTTGATAGTTTTATGGTGTGTTTAGCGCTCGATTCGAACATGTGTATAATAGACAAAACCGACGGTTTGGGATTTGCCTACGCTACTTTTTGCCAATTTTTTTGTTCCATTAACCAATATATGTGTCAAGGCTTCCTCTCGCCAATTTGTGTCCAATTCCATTTCGGACCGAAACGAGGTTTTTTCGTGGGTTATAGATCACAAAAACCGGCTTTTTGGATCGAATTTTGATTTTTCGGAAAATGTCCCAAAAGTGACCAAGCATGCTCCTAGAATAAATTGGCGCATAATTGTATCATATGGCAATGTCATTCCTTCGTCTTGATAGTTTTACGATGTGTTTAACGCTCGATTCGTGCATGTGCATAATAGACAAAACTGATGATTTGGGATTCGCATAGACTACTTTTTGCTAATTTTCTTGTACTTTTAACCATTTTATGTGTCTAGGATGGCTCTCGCCATTTTTCGTCCAATTCCATTTCTGGGCCGAAATAAGGTTTTTTCGTGGGTTATAGTCCACAGAAACCGGCTTTTTGGGTCGATTTATGATTTTCCAGGAAAATGTCCCAAAAGTGACCAAGCATGCTCCTAGGGTAAATTGGCGCATAATAGTATCATATGGCAATGTCATTCCTTCTTTGCGATAGTTTTACGGTGTGTTTAACGCCTGATTCAAGCATGTGCATAATAGACAAAAAACTGATTATTTGGAAAATGCATAAACTACTTTTTGCTAATTTCCTTGTTCTATTAACCATTATATGTGTCTAGGATGCCTCCCGCCAATTCCATTTCGAGGCCGGAAACGAGGTTTTTTCGTGGGATGTAGTTTACAAGAACCGACTTTTTTGGTCCCTTTTTTTGATTTTCACGGAAATGTCTTGAAAATGAACAAACATGCTCCTAGGGTATATTGGTGCATAATTATAGCATATGACAATGTCATTTCTTCGTTTCGATAGTTTATGGTGTGTTTAGCGCTCGATTCGAGAATGTGCATAACAGACACAACCGATAGCTTGGGCTAAGCCTAGGCTACTTTTTGCCAATATTTTTGGTTTATTAACCATTATAAGTGTCTATGATGCCTCCCGCCAATTTTCTCCAATTCCATTTCGAGGCTGAAAAGAGGTTTTTTCGTGGGTTATAATTCAGAAAATCCGGCTTTTTTGGTCGATTTTTGATTTTCCGGGAAATGTCCTGAAATAAACAAACATGCTCTTAGATGATATTTGTGCATAACTGTAGCATATGACAATGTTATTTCTTCGTTTTGATAGTTTTACGGTGTGTTTGATTTGCGCTCGATTCGAGAATGTGCATAGTTTGTGCTATGCCTAGGCTACTTTTTGCCAATTTTTCTTTTTTCATTAACCATTATATGTGTCTGGGATTCCTCCCGCCAATTTTCGTCCAATTCCATTTCGGGAACGAAACGAGGTTTTTTTATGGGTAGTTCAATAAAAACCGGCTTTTTGGGTCGTTTTATTTTTCCGTGAATTGTCCTGAAAGTGACCAAGTATGCTCATAGGGTATATTGGTGCATAACTGTAGCATATGGCAATGTCAGTCCTTCGTCTTGATAGTTTTCGGTGTGTTTAGCGCTCGATTCGAGCATATGCATAATAGACAAAACCAACGGTTTGGGATATGGCTTGACTACTTTTGCCAATTTTGTTGTTCCATTAACCATTATACTAACCTCCATCCCACAATAAACTTCATAGTTCTATATTGGTAAAAATTATAAAATTTTAATATTCTTGATCTACTCATCAAGACGAATCAAACAAGATCCCATATGATTATATTTCATCTTATATTTAATAAAAAATTATGAGATCTATCTTTGCTCATGAATAGTGTCCAAAAAAAAGGTATGAAGTTTATTGTGGGATGGAGGTTAGTATGTGTTAAGGCTGCCTCCCGCCAATTTTTGTCCACTTCCATTTCGGACCGAAACGAGGTTTTTTCATTGGTTATAGTCCACAAAAACCCGTATTTTGGTCGATTTTTGATTTTAAGGGAAATGTCCCGAAAGTGACCAAGCATGCTCCTAGGGTATATTGGTTTATAATTATAGCATGTGGAAATGCCATTCCTTTGTATTGATAGTTTTACGGTGTGTTTAGCACTCGATTCGGGCGTTTGCATAATAGTCAAATCCGATGGTTTGGGCTATGCCTAGGACACTTTTTGTCAGTTTTCTTGTTCCATTAACCATTGTATATTTGTATGTGCCTCGGATGCCTCACGGCAATTTTCGTCCAATTCCATTTCGGGGTCGAAACGAGTTTTTTCGTGGGTTATAGTACACAAAAATCGGCTTTTTGAGTCGATTTATTTATTGTCCGGGAGATCAAGAATGCTCATAGGGTATATTGGTACATAATTGTTAGATGGTCTTACGTAAAATTTTTGGCTTTTTGGATAGATAGCTCGTCTAACTCGATTGTATAATGGTATCCTTTCTACCCTTGTAGTAAAAAAAAAAAAAAACATATTTGGGCTGATCCATAGTTTTGCCACATTTCGATTTTATTACATAACCAGATTTTTTTACTGCTATGGAGACCAAAACTATATTCAAAAAGCAATGTGCTCCCCTTTAAAAGTCTTATATGTAAAAAAATCGGCTTGTCATCCCAAGTTTCTAAATCTTTCCGAAATTTTTAGTCAAACTTAGGATTTTTGTAAAACCAGATTTCATTAGTGTCAAGGAAGCAAAAACTATTTTGACAAACAACGTGTTTCCCTATATAAATCTTAAATGCTAAAATCAACTTATCACCCCAAGTTTTCTACAAAATGGTCAAACCTTTGTACCCAAAAAGGTCAATTTTCATTTAGGTCATACATGTATAATGAGTACTCCGATATGTGCAAAACGTTTTGACGTCATATTCAATAATTTCACTCAAAAAATTCTTTAGTGCTAAGGTGACTGAAACTGTTTTTCAGAAAATAATGTGTCTCCATTTAGAAGTTTTCATGTGCATATTTTCCTTATGTGTCTCAAAATTCATTTTCCAACAATAAGAAGTCTTATATCATCACATCAGTGCTTCACCATGCAAGTGTTCATGCCCAATATTTATTTTATTCCCTGATTCTAAAAAAGGTGGACTCTTGAATTTGCTAGTTGTCAAACAAATGTGCATTCGACATATTAACAAAAAAAAGTACATTTTGCGTAAATATGTCAAATTAAATGGTTGAGTTCGAATTCCGATTAATAGCTATTCATTATTATTTGACTTTATATACAAGAAAAAAAAAACAATGATAAGAAAAAGACAGAGGTAAAAAAAAAAACTTATTTATATTAATAACACGATAAGAGTATATCATTTAAGTGGTAAGTTCAAAGATATATAGATACTAGTATGGGTGCCCGGCGTTGCCCGGGTTGTGTAGTTTTAATTTTTGTTTAACTAAATATGAGATTAACTAACAAATTATAAAAAATTTAGAAAAGGTGAAAACCTAATACAAATGACCCTAATATAAAC
>CAAKMY010043857.1:0-12456 GCA_901111285.1 Corrigiola litoralis | reverse complement strand
GGGGTGGTGGGGCTGGGGTGGGTCAGTTGGGGCGTGGAGTTGCTCATGGGGCGGTGGGGCTTAAGTGGGTCAGTGGGGTGTGGGGATGGTGGTGGGTCAGTGCAGCAGGGGGTGGGGAGGGGGTTTTGCAGTTTTTTTTTCTTTTTTTGTTTTTTGAAAAGGGGATGGGGAGAAAGAGGGAAGTTATTAAAGGTAAAGAAAAGGAAATTTAGAGGTTAATGAATATGGTATGATTACATTAGTTCATAATTAGCACTCAAACGACTAATCTAACAGAATCGATAAAAAACTAACGCCGTTGCTCATTAAGGGCATTTAGGTCGAAAATCAGAGCTTAGGGGTATTCTGGCTTTCCTACAAAAACACAGGGGTATTTTGACTTTTATACTAAACCATAAGGGTATTTAGAGAAAATCCCAATAATCAAAGAAACAAATCAGCCAAGATTTTCCTCCCAAAACCTAAATTCGACAGCTACTGTTCCCACTAATAAATCATGTAATCCAACCTTTTATTGATTGATAATAAAAGTATTAATTAACAACAGTAAGACAAAAAATTAAGAAAAATTATTAAAGAGGGGCCAAAACAGCGTAATTAACGCCGTCAAGGTAGACACAGTGAGTCAGTGACATAATGCACATAGGATTCTACTCATATCTTACATATCTCATGGCCCACATTAAACTGCCCCATATTAGCACACCTCCCAATGACACCATGCCACGTGCACATCCACCTAGATTCTCTGTTCCCTCAAAAAACAATAAAATAACGCCATATTATCTCACCCTTGGAAATTGTTACGCATATATAACAAATTGGCGGGCATTCTAAGGAAATTCAAAACCAAAAAAAACCCTAATTTCATTTTCTCCCTTTTTTCATTTTTCATTTTTTCTCTCTCTCCTCAACGGCGCTTTCTTCGATTGTTGCCCTGAGGAGTTATTTTCGGCAGTTTTCCCCCCCAATATATTTCCCAAAGGTATAATCTTTAATTTTCCAATTAGGGTTTTCAATTATTTGCATTTTGTTTACTCTAATTGCTCATTTCAGGTGGTTTTTTGCTAATTAATGGGCCCTTTTTAATGGGTTGGTCTTATTTTTTTTTGGGTATTGTAAAGATTAGGGTTTTATGGTGTGTTATGTGATAAAGATTGGATTTTGATTGTTTTTTCGGTGTGAAATGGTTGTTGCAGGAATTGGGGAGATTTTTGTTCCTTTTTGTATAATTAATATATGTAATTTATAGTTGAGGATGAGTGATTATTGATTATTATTATTGAGGTTTATGAAGAGGAGAGTTTTGATAAATTTGAGTATAAGAGAGGGTGGTGAGAAAGTTAGGTGAGAGAGATTAGAGAATGGGGAAAGTGTCTCCCAAGGACAAGGAATCGAAGGCCCCGAAACAGAGAAGGCGGTCCCGGGGTTCGAGCAATAATAAGTACCTGAGGCCGGGTGCATTGGCTCAGCTCCGGTACACTAAGTCGTCGTCGGCTACAAAGGCTTGTACTGATTTAGGGAAGAAGAGGGTTGTGTTGTCGGGTTCGAAAAAGGGGGTTGATAACAATGATTTGGTGATTGAAGATAAGCTTGCTCCTGTTTCGGAGAGCCAGTTGATGATGTCGCCCGAAAGATTTGCGTTTTCTGGGCTAACATCACCTGTTGATTTAGTGAAGCAAGCTAATTTGCTCAATACTCCGAAGACTCCTCGAGTTGAAGATTGCGATTTTGAGTCCCGGCTGGAGGCGCTTCCTATGGATTTATTGGTACATTCTTTCTCTTGTGTATATCTCATTTCATTATGTTATGTATGTGTGTGCTTAGCTTTCGGGTGGTGATCATGCTTATTGTAAATGGAGTGTATAACTCTATAACAAATGATTCTATGTGCATGAGGTCTATATTCCACGTCATGCTGTCAATGTCCTGACGTAAATAGTCGTTTTTGGACTGTACAAGTGGAAGAACTTGGCTTGCATTTTATCCACTTAATGACTTAATTATTTGCAGTGCAATCTTAAGTGAAAATTTTCTTCTTCATTGGAACTTCTTTTTGATTTCTTCATTGGAACTTTATCCAACTGAAATCTTTGTATTTTCACTTGTAAGTATCATCACTTATAACTTATAAGTATCTCCATGGTTGTCAGGGGAGAAAATCGGTTTTTGGCTTAAATCCAACATGCTAATAGGCTATAGATATTGAGTTGCATGTATCGTAGTTCTGGAGGAAGAAAATGTTTCAGCTGAGCTCGAGGCGTTTTCTTATTGTGAATATGCTATTATAAAATGTGAGAGTACTAAATAACTGTAACTCGGGGATAATTTCATTGATACTTGCAACTTTTTCATCTTGCTTTATGTCAAATACTGTTATTTCTGCTAAGTTTGGTGGTATGCAAATCTTTCACAGAACTGTCACAACTGCTTTTAAGCTTAGGCACTTGTTTCTAACTTTTAAGTCAGGCTTGTCAATTAGTGTCTTGTGAAAAAGTCAAAAACAAGTTCTTCATCTGTATTGGTCCCTAACTCCCTATTGATATGAAACTTCTTTATCTTTTGTCGTTGTGAGCTGCGCCGTGCCTTACTGTCCTAGCTTTTGGAATTCGAGGAAGGTTCTTGTTGTTACCACTTTACTCAAGTAATACAGAGCTTGGAGTTCTATAAGTGAGCTATTGTATAGAAATGAATTTGTGTTCTGCCTTCCTTTCATGAATTTTGAGCAACCAGATACTCTGATGGAGTGATGGTTATATGTTCGTTGGAGATTCTAATTTTTGTTTGTCATTATATCTCTAATTATATTTAGATTTCATTAATCTTGTATTTTTCCGTAATTTATCATATGTTCTTTCCCTTTCAATGTGGACTAATCCAATTAAATATAGGTGAAAATCCTTTGTCACTTGCACCATGACCAGCTAAGGGCAGTTTTTCATGTGTCTCAGAGAGTTAGAATGGCTGTAAGTCCTCTCTCTTCTACCATTTCTTGCTGCCTTTTCTTTTCACTTGCTTGAGATCTCCTCCCCTCTCCCTACATAGTTATATGTTGAATTAGTATGTTGAGTTTTCTAGTGTTTGTTGTGACAGGTCATTATTGCTAGGCAGTTTCACTTTAATTATACTACCCCAGATCGATCCCGCCAGGAAATGTTGCAGACCATGACTCCAGTTGCAACAGAACACTGGCCATTTGTCAAGTATGATTTATGAATACTGAAATTGTTCATATCACAGACGCCTAATTCTTAATGAATGTGCCCTAATCTTTATAGTTGGATTTCCAATTGCAGTAAGGGAGATGGCAGGGGCTTACGAATACCAAGCCCGCATACGCCAAAAGCACCAAGGCATGGTCCTAGACCACCTTCTCGGTTGAAGTATACTGAGATGAGACAGGTAGCTGCTGCTTTGTTTCAGGAAGCCTCAATCCCATCAAGATGCATGGTTCCATCCGTTTTGTCAAAACCTCTTTGCAAAAATCGAGTTCTGTTTTATGAGGATGAGCTATGTCAAGCTGTGGCTCAGAACAAGCTTCGTTGATTTTGCTTTTGTGTGATATCACTCTAAGCTCATGCTCGCGTGTGTATAGTATGTCTTCCATTCCCTAGTTGTCATCGTGTATTTTGGTTAGAGTGTTTTCTCTTGGGGTGCTTGATGTTAGGTATATTAGGTTAAGTAGGAGCATGCAGTTTTGTAGTTCTGAGGAATATACTAGAGTTGGTGACCTTGTTTTTTCTGCTGGGTTGGGACTTGGGAGTTGGGAGCGTAGAGGTCATATGTTATTATAGAATAAATTGTTCGGATGGCTGCCTGTATATATTAAGTTATATATATCTACATAGATTTTGAAGAAAGGTGCCTTTGTTGTTTGGAACACTTGTAGCTATCTCATCTTGTCCTCCAGCATGCAGTTTGCTATTTTTTTGTTTCTTTTTTCAACTCGCCAACTCGTCCATCTATTGAGGCAGCATGTTGAACTTTAATGCAGCTATACCATCCTTTTTCCTTTGAAAAAGCGAATGATATCACAAGATAGATTAAAGCAACAGCTGAAACAGTTCTTTAATGTGATCGAAGGATGTATTTACACAGACTCCTTTATCAAAGAAGTGTTTTGGGTAAGAAGGGACATTTAGGTTAACGCGAAGGCACAGGCAGCTAAGCTTAGAAAGGATATGGGTTTGTCACTCAGTAAACTAAGAGCTGACCATTTCCCATGTGATCATCGATCACACTGCACAGAACAACGAATCCTTGAGGAGAATATTTCATAAACTCAAATAAGATTTACTCGAAGAGACAAACTACTGGTGGTCACTCACTCTGACGGTTTCAGGCCCAGAGAGATAAATCAGGTCAGGAGTTGAGCAAAATGAGTACTCTTGACCTCAGAGAATTTGTGTTTATTACAGTCCAACTTCTCCATTACTTCCAGTGGCTTTTAAAGCCTTACAAAACGAGTACAGGATGATTGCAGTCGAAAATATACTACCAGTGCTCAAGTTGGAGAAAACAGACTAAAACAAGTTACAGAAAACTAAAAGAAAGATTTCTCCGAAGCAGCTACTGTTCTGAATTATCTAGCCCTGAAATGCTCGACACTTCGACAGGATCAAGGATTTGGCTAGAATAATCCAATTTGCAAAACTGTGACAGGAAATCCCTAACATCTGTCAATCCTGTCATGATGAACCTGTAAGCGATATTTTGTCGTGCTCTAAACTAAATTAACTGAACTTTTACAGGTCAATAGTCTGTAAGCAACTAAGCATATGCGTTACAACATTGGATTTTTTTTTTTTTTTTTTTTGACAATGGTTTAAACAAAATAAACACACAACTAACACAACAATACCACTAGATACCCAGTTAGCCTTTGTTCTTGCCATTGTGATGATCGTCACTTAGCACCTTTGTTTGACTCGCTTTCCTCAAGGACTTGGTCACTTATCGAATTGAAGCAAGGAAGGCAGCCGCTTCAGACATTTGTGCCTGCTTTGCTTATTTTAGTCGAGTTAATTCCTTCACTGCTGCCAATAAGGTTCCTGATGACGAGTCACTACCTGCATTAGACATCATGGACAGGGATTTTGTAAGCTGCTCCGGTGGGGCAAAAATTATAACCAGAATATAAATTTGGAGGCGTAATTGCAGCACCCAGGAGTCGTACATCATTCATGTTCCACAGCATCTATCTACAACTTCCGATTCTGAAAATTAAACTGCTAAAACAAATGGCACTCAAAAGTTTGCAGTCAAGAGGTACTTTTTTTTTTTTTTTGAAAGAAAGAAGAGGTTCCTGATTGAGAACTGATGCTACTAAGATAAATTTTGAGGTGCCATTGCAGGTCAGTAGTCAATATTCTACACAGGTGGATTTGATCCCTACCATCATTCATACTCAACGATGAAAGCAAACTTAACTACAATTAGAACTTCGAGCTCATCTTTCTTGTGACGGGCTCAAATGAAGTTGTATCGACCAAAGTCTCGAAATGCTGGACATATTGGTATATTACACTTGATGACAAAAACAATTCTGGAAATTGATATACGAGACAGTGTCCTAAAAGACTACGATCTTCGTTTTATACGGCAGCTTAAAACAAGTAGGCCCTTCTTTGAACATTATTCAAAGATCTATCTTTTTTACAGCATCCATTCAGGATTAGCGTGTACATATATAACTTGTCAACTTAAGCGAACATTATCCAAGTTTGCATGACAATTTTTGCACAAAAAACTAGTAAGATGCACGAAGTGCTAAAACGAGTTGCTCGGTTCAACCAATTGGATAGAGATTACTGCATGTCAATAGATGTATTGAATTTTATCAGACACGTTCATCTTCCACAGAAAACATTTAGGACTAAGACAACGACAGAACACTGGCCATGTAATGGGTTGTTGCATTGACTCATTCACTTGAATTTGCGTAGTTCGCGATAGACTTAGATGTATGAATTATGAAAGTAATAAAAGGGTCTACATGAATACGTTTTCTCCATTGAATTTTTGTATTAGAGTATGTTTTGTGAACAATATGAGTTATTCTATTCCATATATATCAGTATACATGTACGTATCTGTCGATAAATATGTCATTCAAAAGAAGCCGTTGATGCTTTTCTGGAGGGCCTGATGCACGAGGATTCTGTAAGTTGCCTCAGTGGGGTGAAAGCTATCCCAGAATATGTATTTGGACGCATCTTTGCAAGTCCCTATATCCAACTTTGTACACAAGATAGACACCTCTATGTTTCCTGTTCCGCAGCATCCTCTATCTACAACTTGAAACCCTGAAAATTTACAGGTGACACTCGAGTGAGACTTGAGTAGTGAAATCATTGAGTACCTCAGTTGAGAGCTATATATACCTGATTCTGAAGGGTGAGCTATGAGATCAAGTAATGGGTTGTAAATGTCAAGGTACACTATTCTTGAATCTATGAGCTTTTGGTTCAGGGAACTAAGTTCAGAAATCAGCTTGTTGTTAAAAAGTATTGAGGCTTGGTTTTCTTTCTGTGCACAGTCTCTTAGCAGACCGCCATGAAGTGTTCTTTGGGATGGGAGACAACCACAGGGTGGTGCACTTACCACACCTACCCTTCTTGCTCCCAGACTGTACAATTCCTACACATTCCAATTGTAATCAACATCAGCTCACGTACTCATTACGATCTGTTTATGCAATCTATCAAAAAAATGTTACATGACTTGTATTACATCCATACAACTACTTGGCACACCTCTGCAATACATATCCCCGCCTTCGTCTTAATTATCATCCATATGTAGAGTAGGCTCAGGCTTGCACATTAATTGAATTTCCATTTACACAAGAAACGCCAAACACTTAAAATTATGTAAATTAGATAACGACCCCTTTCTCATTAAAATACAATCATGTCCCCCAGTCCCCCACCCCGTATCTCTTTTCTCTCTATATGAAGTTAAATTCCTCATAACTGTAGCCTTAGGGAGAGTAAACGATCATACTGTTTCTACTATCTTACTCAGAATTCCTTATCATGAATCATGCATCATCCTCTACTTATAAAGTCGTATACAAGTTCACCTATCGTTTTTAATTCACTATTGAAAGTTCTTTTTTCTCCCCTTGAGTCTTGGTTCTCATTAGTACATCAGATCGATTGCGTACAAAAGGCGAGAGGCTTTTGCATTTAGGACCTTATATCTGATTTGAAGAACATAGAAAACATTCATCATCTTGTAATGGAGACCGGAAACAAATAGAGTTATTTGGTTGTTACCTGGACAAAGTTTGATGCCCAGTTTACCATCAAACCAGTGTATGAGGATATGTTATAATGTAGCCTTCTGAAAGGTACCGCGAAATAAGTATTAGTGATGTCATTGCTTCCGGCACATACTAGATACACGCTTTGAGAGATTATGGTTGCTGTTGTATTTTCTCCAACTGCTGCCTTAAGCTCGCTTATATACCCTTTGAACAACTCCAGTTGATCAGTTAACGACAATGTATTCTGCATTCATAACATCACAATTTTATATCTTAGTTTCATAATCTGTATGCTAGGCAAGCTCTTGAACAGGAAGATTGATTGGATTGAGCCATTGAGGGATTGAGGGGAGGAGACATACCGCAGATTTAGCCGACTCGGGATCATAACCAGAAGCTCCAGAAGCAAAGCTTACACCAGTAAGGAGGTCACTGATTTGGAGACTTGAGTTTAAATATGGAGGCACAAGCTCTTTGATCCCAAGCTCTTCAGCTGCAAAATAGGAAGTCAATATTGAGCACCGTACGTAAGTGTAAGCTTCATCAACTTGTGGTGCTTTTTACGTACATTGACTTTTTTTTGGTGTTAGTATACTTCGCTATTTTATCATCACAATCAATGTTGCCGTAAGTTTGAGAACTAGCTATTGTTGTAGAAAGTTCTAGCTACCTTGCTCTAGCATGTGTTATGTGTATCACAAGCAAAAGTGCAGTGTATCATTACCATATCGCTAAGTTGAGTGTCCGAATTGATATGGTCCTTAATCCTTATGATCTCAATTCTAATAGTGTTCAGAATATTTCCTTTCCTTAGGCAATAAATATGCTCAAATGTAAGAGAAGTACGTCATAGGTGGCCTTCAAAAAGAAGTATGGCAAGAGCAAGGAGGATTATTACGCTTAGTTCCATCATTCCGTTGCCATAACATGACTGACAGCGACAATGAACTGATCATGGACAACATCCATTTATTGTCCCATTGTTGTGGGAGCTGATTTTTACACTACCATTACTTTTTACACTCCCTTTCTGAGAAGAGTATTGAAATATGAGTGATTGGCACCGAAGTGTTAAAATCACCGTCAAGTACGTAGACTCGCTTTAGCTACATACCTCTAGAGTCTAGACCTTCAAAACTAATTGCTAGGACGTTGTCAAAACCACATAAGACAATAGTAGGAACATACAAAGGAATTGAAAGCAGAGCAATATTCATATTACCCATGAAATCAGAGGGGACCTTGCCATTGCTATATCTTCCAGTGGGAATACCTCCCTCAAAGTCTCTCCCATAAGGTAAAAAGTTGGCTTTCCCAATGGTGGGTATGTAGTTATTATTGCCTGGATCCACGATGGAGTCTCCAAAAACTAGCAGTGCTGGCACTTTCACATCTTTGGGCAAGCTTATGGCATGTGCACAAATGTGAAAATGTGGGACTATTACCATGTAACATAAGGCAACTATGATGAGTTCAGAATAAGATATGAATGCGTTTCCCAAGAACTGCACCATATCTTCCCTTCCTCTATCTTTTTGTACCTAAGCTCTCTTGTGTCTCTCGACTGTTCGCATGTTTATATACGTAAAAGTGTCCGTGTTACGGAACATCATTTGTTGGGAAGATCCATTATTTTTGTTATAATTTTTTATTCTTTAGGGGTTGAGTATGATCTCTATCGGATCTCTCATACACTGTATGAAGTTAGAAGTTTGGCCGTCTTCTGACAGGGTGGAACGAGTTTGATTGACCAAACAAAATGATGTAAAAGTTGGTATGCTCCAATGTGAAACAAAGGACTTAGAAAAATGATAGAATTATCCCCTCATTTGTCACATTCTTTCTTTACGTTGAAATTTGCATGGAAGATAATGGGAGCTTGCTAAATGAGTGACGTTCACGCTTGGAAGTTTGAACTTAAATAAGGTTCCAGTTGAGATCAAAGTTCTTTTGAAAATTGATTCTTCAAAAGGAAATTTATTGAAAATATTTTGACATGGGATTAGATAGATATACGTAAGGAAATGTGTGCTAGTTAATTGTGATCCTAGTGATCCATTTCCTTATTCAATAGAGGCTTGCCTCTCAAATATAATCAAAAAAAAAAGTGTCTGTTTTTAAAGTTTTTCGTGACTTATAATTTTTTTCCACTTTTTTCTACACATTTTATAATAATTATATATTTTACAAAAATTCCAGAAAAAAAATATATCAAAAACTGAAAAGGTTTAAGCATAATAGCTTGTAGCATGCTCAAATTATTGATACGGCCAAGTAGCAAAAGATTAGATGAGCTCTTTTTTTTTGAGGGTCAGATTAGATGAGCTTGAGAGTGGTGAAATGAGCTAATAGGTTGTAAATAGTGGGCTATAACATTTCATTATTAGTTGTTGTTGTCTGAGTTGTCTTAGTGAGATCAGATTGGTTAGCCAACAAGAGAGTCACCAAACAAGATGATCATCGTCTAAATTTAGAGCTACTACATAATGAAGTAGCATTTCTAGAGAAGATGTAGTAGGAGTGGCTTTGCCTCGCATAATCAGCATGCACTAGCAACATATTATGTAAGTGACTAAGTGAGGTTTTACATTTTGTTAGGATAAAAAAATCATCATTCTCAATTTTTTTTTAATGATACTAGTTCACTAATAAAGTCGTCATTTTTCGTTTTTGTTCTTTTGATGTGAGACATAGAGTACTACTAATACGATTGTTTTTTTTTTTTTTGGTGAAAACTACTAATACGATTGTGATAAACTGATAATATATACCATCCACTGGACGATCGACCCCACTCCCTCCACCATTGCATAACACACAAGTGAAATTTGTGCACTTAATTAAAAAACCAAAGTCTCTGAAGATATAATATCTATTGATAAGATTTTAAATGAAGATTGGAGTTGATCTTTTGGTATTGGATTACTGGTACCCAGGCCATACATTTTCAGACTTTATATTGTTGAGAGTATTGGAGGATAGATTAGGAATATTCTAGAGTATACTAGAATGTGAGATAATGAGAATGCTTAGATAATAATATTGTGAAGGCAAAGCCTCAATATATAGTATAATAGAGTAGGGCTGAAGTCCAATTACCTAACCCTAATATTCTAGTATACTCTAGAATATTCCTAATCTATCCTCCAATAGAGAGTACTGTTGACGAATCATGAATGGCGATTGGCGAATCTCCCAATCATTTAACTGAGAGTCAGAATTAGAGAGAAAAGATAGCATCGTAAACGAGCATTGTCTAATTTATCTGCCATAATGCTGGCATAACCATATGCGCAGCAATTTGCAGAACTGATTCCCCATCTTTCATGCATCCAGCATCCTCAACCTCTCTTTAATTTGTTGTCTACGCGTGATGTGGTAATAATTCATGACGTTGTTGTATTTCATGACCACATACTGCTACTGTGCTACATATAGTATTGTAGTATGGTACGTAATCACTTACCACTTACCAGAAGAGAAGATACGCGAAAATTTGTAGTAGTATTTTTTTCTGCAAGTTTCAGAGATTCACGACCAAACACTAGACTCCTGAAAGAGGATCTTTTACGAAATGACCAATCTCAAATATTAGGACGGTATTCATTGGTTAATAGCAAAATATGAGAAAAGGACCTTGTACAATCGCATTAAATCTCAACCAATTAATTAGTTAAGCTCACATGCCCTTAATCTCAACCAAATTAGTTAAGCTCACATGCCCTCATGCAATAAGTTTGATAGAAGCCAATACGATCTTGATAAACCTAATGGCTACGAGCAATCAATGAGGTGTTCTCCCCTAGAACTTGCAACGATCCTCAATGAGGATCTTAGTGGAGTTGCTAGGCCCCACATTATTTGTACTTAGTTTCTTTTTGGGGCTTTGCCCTTCTTTTCCACCCAAAAAAAAAAAATGAGGTGTTGGGAGAGTTATATCACAGATTTAGAAACTATTCTTCTTTTTGCAATTATTGTACTATATTATGTGACTATTATGGACACAATAATAAGATGACTGAACTTAGAACTTAATTTTTGCACACTAAATATTTCAATGACACATTTTTATAGATGGAAAGACATTAACCACTTGTTGCCGAAGACACCTAGGTCAATCATTTAACCATGCATCTACAGTTTTATTGCCATATCGTACGAGCGAGATAATCATCTGAAAATTCAAGCCAGTCCTAGTTTTTCTTTTTTTGTTGTAAAAGGATGGCACAAATTAAAGTTGCAGATAATAAAAATGGTCCCAAGCTTGTGGTTGGAGTACGTAAAGAAGCATTAACCACTTGAGGTGTTCCTTGTTCTTAAGAGAGTCCTAGATAGATTTCACATTAAGGCATATGACTAGCTATGCGATCGAGAGTTTAATGTCAAAAGAATCCTGAACTCGAAGCTCTGGTGGCGCCACCTCAATTCATATCGTGACCCTTGCTTAAGGGTGCCGCTCAATGATCAATACTTGAAACGGATATCAACCCCGCAATTTTCTTTATCTGCCATGCAGTTTTTTTGAATGTTCGAGGACCTTAACTCGCTGGAGTTGGAGATCCCAGACAATCACTTTGCTCCAGTGTCCACATCGTTTCACTGGCCCTAACTCATGGCTTAATTAACTATGTTGGCACCAACCAATGGAAGCAATTATATTACGTTGCTGTGTTTGGAATTGTGACCGACGAATAACATGATAATCACAATGAATATGACAATACAATTGTTTATCCAAACGGAAATCCAGAGCTAATAAGTTTGAAAGTGTATATTCTTGATAGGGATGTTTAATGAGTTTGAAAGTCTACATAAACGCTAAATCGAGGCATTTTCCTAATGATCTATGCAACAACGTCAAAAGTAAGCATGGCACATGTCATCAGATCGTCGCTCAATAAAATCTAGTTAGCACCAATTAGACATATATTAAAGCCTATTTAAGTCTCATATTTAAATCCAACCATTGAAAATATCATTGAGTCATAAGTATAATGATTAATTAACTAGTTAATTAAACTAATAACATTAAATATTATTTTTCAATATAATCTTTTACTATAAAAGTTAAACTGTATTATGGGATGTAAACAAACTATATTAAAGTCTAACAATTGCTAGAAGAAAAGTTAAAAAGTCCCCGAACATCGCCCTGACCAAATACTAATCAATATATATATATAAAG
>CAAKMY010043852.1:0-16268 GCA_901111285.1 Corrigiola litoralis | reverse complement strand
TTTCAAAAAAACTGAAAACTGAAAAGCAACACTGATACCAAACGAGCCCTTAGCTTGACGTTTATGCAGAGCCGGCAATCAGGAGGGTTGGTTTCGGATCAGGTCATAACATGTTTGGGTCCACTCGAGTTTGGGCCATTTATTCTTCTGGGTCGGGTTCGAGTCCGCGCGGATTGGGTCAATTTGGTTTCGGGTCAAACTAATATCTACTATAATATCAAATCAATAAAGTTTTATCCAAAGTTATATATTAAATTTTATAACAAAGTAAAAATTTACAATCTAATGAGAATCACCTATGATTCAATCAATTCTGAATTAGGCGTCTATATCGGGAATGGTCGAGTCGTATTTCAGGTTGAATCGATTTCACGTTCTAAACTTTTACATTGTGTCGGGTTTCCATTGAGCATTGAGTCTAATCAAGTTGGTTTCAGGTGGTGATTTTCTCGGATTGTATCGGGTTTTTGTTGGATCGGTCGGGTCAATTTTTCAGCTCTACATATATGTATATTTTCATACTTGTGTAGTGAGTAGGTGCATTATTGTTTAAACTGATGTCTTCTTCTTTTCTTCCTTTTTCGTACTCCCTTTATTCCAAATCAAGTTTTACATTTGACTTTTGTGGTCTCTCATGCAACACTTTGATCATTACTTTTTATATTTATATAGTAAATATTTGTAAAAAAAATTAAATTTTATAAAACATACAATAATAACAAATGCAAATATTTTAAATTCACATTATGGTATTTTATATTTTATAATATATTTAAGGTCAAAGTTTCTAAACTTTGACCCAAAAAAATCAAATATAAAGATTGATTTGGAATAGAAGGAGTATCTCCTTACTTGAAAATGCATACATCTCAGCTTTATGCAGCTTGAAATATGTAACGTCTTTACTTTTAACATACATGACAATGAGTATGAGGGTCATATGAACCAATTCAAATATAAATCGAACCCAATTATAGACAAATGAGAAAAAAAAATGATGTGAAAGGCCGCTCACAGTTCAGTGTATATTTCTAGGCACATTTTTTTGAACAATGCTAACTTAATTCTCTCATATTAGCGTGCTAAATATATAGAATTGTATTTTTCCTAATCTTATTTAATTTTGATTTAAGTCAATATTCTTGAATGGGACGGTCTAATCGTACGAGATAATCAAAAGTAACTTTTTTACATTCTGATCATATTTCAAAAGTAATGTAATTTAGCTTCCAAAGTCCTGCTCATGATTTTTCACATGTTTTGACGATAGGATCAAGTGTTATTTTTCACATGTGTTTGAAGGTTAAAAGACATTATTATCGAATTTATCTTATTATACTATGAGAGGTTCTCAAACATTTGTACCAAAAAAAAAAGAGGTTCTCAAACAAGATTTTATGATAAAACAAATGATTATTTCTGTTTGCATTTTCTTTCTCCCCATACCAATCATCATCAATGGAACAACTTGTCAAACATAGTACAAGTTTTAGTTGATGATGGTTTCATTTCGTAAATTTCGTAAGAGAAGAACTAGCTCAAATGGTATTATCCAAATCTTGAGGTTGGACGTTTGATTTTTATGAGCGACTTTATGCGCACATTTCAGACCAAAAAAAAGAAAAGAATAGTTTCAGTTAGTGGAAGACTAGAAGGTAACTCTCATGCTCATATATCTCAATTATGAGAAAAGAACGTAACTAGTTCAAATAGTTAGAACTCTCTTACTCCAATCATGAGGTTAGGAGTTCGATTCTTATGAGCGAATTTGTGCGCACATTTCATACAAAAAAAAAAAAAATCTCAATTACTTTCGGTTAGTAACTCAAATGGTAAAAAAGGGAAAATTAAGCTCTTTCTTAGAAAAATCACGAGATGTTATTTACCAAATTAAAGTTGTAAATAGTTAGAAAGTTTTCATTTCTTTGTTTCTCGGTATGCAACTTGAGGGAACAATGGAACATAATATTCATATAAAGTTCAAAATGCATGTTGCTTGAATAAAGTAATCAAGCTTTCCAATATGACGCTAGAACAACAAAGGCAAAATGAAACCAAAAGAAATAAAAAGGAAGCACACGACAATGCGAACTACACCCGTGCCCTACGCAAGCAGAACGCGTCTCTTTCTAAGCAAAGATAGCATTTTTGAGTTCAAACGACGCGTATTACTTGCTCTAAAAGGCATTCTAAGCTGACGTGGAAATAAAATAAAGATGAAAGAAGCAGAGCCTAGCAAATCCACGCAGGAGCTTAAGCTCTTCGCAAGCTGGAACGTGCAACATAAGTACATAACATAAGGTTACATATTTTTGTTTCAGATTTAATCTGTACTATAATGACCCACATTGCATATCTCAGATTTATAAGGAGTACAATTTTACTACACCTGAGCATTGCAAACATAACGTTACGCGACTACCATATGAATCACCTTCCTATATTATATCTTTAGCCACATTGATCTATAGGGTCGTTCTTTATACAGTTTATACTTCTATCCTAGATTGTATGGTTTGTTAAACCGGCCAACAGAAGATTTATCTATTGCCAAATGGCAATGGCCATAAGAATGACAAGTTTGGGTGGTGGTCAATATGGTATTAGTCGAGAAGGCTGGTGGCATAGAGATGTTAAAGGAAGTGAAATAATAAGCTTTCGTAACATGGAGAATAGAAAAAGTTGTGCACAACAAGTAAGAATGAACTTTGGTGTTGTTACTTATGCAACTGCTGCTGCTCCGTTTGGTGTTGGGGCAGATGGAGGTTATGGAGTTGATCATGTGAAGAATGGTAAAGATGGTATGGAGGAAATGATTGTGGAAGAGCTTGATCATTTGTTGCAGAATTCCATTGTAGAGGTCAGTTCCCTTGGCTCTTTCAATTCCCACCTAAACACCTTTATCACTAGTGGTGGATCTTGAAAATTACTCCGGTGTCCGGGGAGGATGTTACACATACATTTGCCACTGTTTATCACTTTATCTAAGATGATTATCATATTTTGGGATGCCTTGATTGTTTCTCATATTCTTTTCAAATTTAAATTGGTAAGGCATGTTATTTACTCCTTTTTATTTTTTGCTTATTATAAGAAAATTCTGTAAATTAAGCAAAATATACATTTATATGTGTCTTTGTTAGAAGAAAAATTAAGCAATACTCCGTGTAATATAAATAAGAAAATATAAGAAAAATCATAGTAGTCCATAAACAACAAGAAAATTTATAAAAAAAGTAAAATAAGAGTAAGGAAACAAACTGATAAGATGAAGGTAGTTTGGTATGTACTTGATAGCTATGTTGAGAGTTGAGATGATACAAAACTTGTTAACAAAAACCATCTGCGAATGAGGGAAGTAGGCGTATGTTATTCGCGATAGTGGCTTATTCTTTGGAACAAAATGTGCTTTGCAAGTTTCGTGGACTTTAGGGTTCCATTTCAATTCCAAGTTCCAAATAGCTAGCTTTTTTTTTTTTTGTTTCTGAAATGTAAGCACAAAATCGTTTGTAAGAATCGAACCCTCAATCTCATAATGGGGTAGTAAAGTTGTAACCATTTGAGCTAATTCTTTTCTTAAATAGCTAGATTTGTGTATATATATGTTTTGCGTAACCAAACTTTTTCGTTTGTGTAAGACGATGGTAAAAAGCCGCCTAGTTTGTAGACGTCCCACAAATAAGTGTAGTGCCAAAACTTGATGCAAGTGCATGAGGTTAGAGCATTTATGTCAATTTGAAGGACAAATTCGTCAATATTATACCCGAACTCTAGGAAAAATAAAAGTTGTAGAGCTTGGTAGTATTTCAACTAGTAGTCAAGCTTAACTTCGTTAAGAAGCGAGTTAGATAAAAATGTTCTATGAAAACTTGTTTGAACCCGTTGCGAAACTATACGAGTTGTCTTAACGTCTGTGACTTTTACATTTTGGATATATTTTGATTAAATTTATTTTAAGAATAATAAATTAAAAAGAGTTTTTCAAAGATTTCAAGTTATTCAGGAATCGTATTTGTGTAGGGTTTTATTAAGTTTATTTTTTTATTTATTTTAGTTTTATGAAGACCTGTTTGAGACCGTCGCGAAACTATACGAGTTGTCTTAACATTAAGACCACTAGTGTGGTTTCGCGGCATTTTCGAATGGGTCTTCGTAAAACATTTTTATCTCACTCATTTCAATGAAATTAACCTTATGCCACTCGTTGGAAATCTAAGACCAAGACATACTGTTTTTATGTTTTCCCATACATGGAGTGTCGTAGCATTGACTAATTTTCCCTTGAAGTTGATGTAATTGCTTAGTTTCATGCTTGTGAATCAAACTCCCCTCCCCTTATTGAGAAGATTCATCCTCGAGTCCAATAGGATGAAGTTAAATCCGCATTTGGTGAAACTTTGTCTTCCTCATAAGATAAAAACAACGGATCTCTTGAATTCTAAAAAGAATTTATAAATAGCTTTTATACCACTTGATGTGTAAGCGGAAACTGTTTAAAAGGATATGGACATCTATTAATTTCTCATTCACAACTCATTCAACGATTGAACTAGTTTTGTCCTCCTACTGACCACTAGAACAACGATTTGTATCTAATTATTCACACAAACATAGGTTAGTGAAAACTCACTGTTTTTAAATCAAAATCACATTGCGCTATATTGAATGATTTTAAGCCTTATGTCGGGTACAAAACACGTGCCTCTTCCTGTTAGAATATGAATCATACTTGAATAAGTAAACAATCTAGCTTCCTAGAACAAAAAAGGCTAAATAAAATTAAAAACTTCATAAACAACTTTAAAAAAAAGTAGAAGACTACTTTTGTCAAACTTAACTTAATCAAAAGATATCCAAAACTTGTAAGTCTTGGACAATAATACAACTTGTGCATTTTGGCGGCTGTTTCAGACAAGTCTTCGTAAATCATCTAAATCTCACTCGTTTCTCAATGAAACTAAACTTATGACCACTCGTTGTAAAACAAAGACCAACATGTAGAACTTTTATGTTTTAAGTGTTTCAAGAATTCTAGTGTAAATTTGTCCTTCAAATTGATGTAACTTCTTTAGCCTGATGCTCATGCATAACAATCGCATATATGTCCTCTTGTCCTTATTATGTCGTCTATAAAGTCATTCTCAAATATACTAATTGGTGATCACGGTTTAAACATTGTACTAAATTAGGGATGAAAGAACATGGAAATGTAAACTTATACGGAGTAGATATTGTGTCAATTCATAATTTTTGAAAACCAATAAACTAATGTTTGAAGAGAATAAGAATGTACACATGTTACTAGAGTAACTTAATTATCATCAAAAGTAATAATACAATGAGAAATTGATAATGCAATCTTATTTTATTTTAGTGGACATTGGGATTGGAAAGCGTGTGAATTGGAGTTGAATTAAAAGGTTCGATTCCTAATGCTCGATTACCGAGGAAAGTGGAAATAGGAGTAGGGATTCAACCTCCAATTAAAGATAATAAATACCCTAAATTAATTACACACGGACCAAACTCATGCATCCATTTTTCATTTAAGAAGGATGTAAAATCAATTTAATTGTTTTTATTCCTAGGAGTCTCGCAATCAATTCTAATCCTATACCAAATAAGAAAATGCGATTTAAAAATATACTTCCACTCCCCACCCGCTTCTCCCAATTCTCACCCTGATTCTCATTATAAATCCCATTATTTTCATATCAAACAAGTTTTAACGGTAAAAACAAATTATGAAAAATGAACAGTATAATTTCGATTAAATCTAGATAAAGTCACAAACTAACTTAAAGTAGTCCCCTATTATTATCATTGTAATGATAGTGACATTTTAAGCCTAAAGATGATCATTTAAGACAATCTAAAATTGACTTTAAGCTAGACTCTCTTATACAAGACTTTTCTTAAAATAAAATCATTAGGGGCATATATATACATTTGTTATTTTGTTTTTAGTAAGCGGTAAATCACCCTACGTGTAATGTTTGAAGCGTAGTTTATACATTGATCTCTGATGAAACTCTAACTAGTGAGGCCTTGGTAGTTGGCATAATGGTATTGATGTGATTAATACGTAATACCAGGGTCTTGAGACTCTTGAGTACAATGTATGTTCTGATCCTCTCTTTATTTTTATCAAACAGTTTTACTAATCGTTGTAGTTCTTCAATTAATCCGAAACATCTAGTCTTTTATGAATTTAACACTATCGTAAACCTTATCATATGTCTGACATGACCAGATTGTAAAGAACGTCAGTAATGCACCTTTGCTAGTGCATGTCTACACAGAAAATGGGCCCAAATCTTCACCATCACCATCATCGTTATCATCCAACAACACGAAACTGGTGATAGAGAAAGCGACCTCCGAGACATGGCCTCTGACTAAACAAAGGTGGGAGAACAGTTGCCATACCATCCCAAATGGTATTATCTTGGTGGAAGAGCTTGATAGCAAAGACAACAAAACTACAAGCCAAGAAGACTGTCTTGACCAAACTTGCAGCTTGGAGTGTGCGACTAGCAATGCCAGTAACAGTAGCAATAAGCAATTGATGGAATCTTCACCTGCAACAAGACTGTGGGGTGTACTGGTTCAAGGTAGAGGGGTAAATGTCCCTGCTTGTTACCTTCTAAAGACTTGTCAGGTACAATGTTGTTTTGGATTCAGCACCCACTTCTGTTTAGCCAAGGTCGATTGCTTCGGACAGAGTGTAGATTTCCATCTTAGTAAACTGTGGTTGCAGAGGTAGTCAAGAAAATTTTCCCTTGTGTACAGTACTAATCTTTTCTTATGCAATCATTCAGCAATTGTACCACATCTGCTTGTCTCATTTGGTTCGTAAGCTGCAGGTTGTTTCAACCAAAACTTTGCGTCAACTTGGATATGTGTTTCACAATTAAATCCATGATTTGGCAAGATATCTATTCTACTAGTTGTATGTCCATAATGGG
Organism: Corrigiola litoralis; assembly: GCA_901111285.1. Lineage (NCBI taxonomy): Eukaryota > Viridiplantae > Streptophyta > Magnoliopsida > Caryophyllales > Caryophyllaceae > Corrigiola > Corrigiola litoralis. The sequence goes on along the minus strand of CAAKMY010043852.1, from coordinate 9,300 downwards.
ATTCGGATCTCATAAGCAACCCATCTCAACTTCAAGGCACAGTTTCCATTACTTGTGTGTCTATTATATACTCCGTACTTTTTTTTGTTTTAGTGGGAAGTCAAAGTTTGTTTTAAACTTTTGAGTTTAACATCCCAACGGAATTTGTTTCCTACTAACACTTTAAATTTACACCTACATACACTTAGATAATTAACCTTATTGCCAATTGTCAAATAATATGACCGTTTATGTGATGATGACTGGTCTTGTTAGAACACCTCAATAGTGGTGCTTGTGACCCAAGAGGAGGCATCAAAGTGATTGGACAAATAGAGAACAATTCAATGGAGGATAAGTATTGTTTAATTTTGATCAAATGCAAAAGTGAAATGAGTGTTGGATATAATCAATAAATGGGTGTCAACTGTTAGTAGACTTTTGGTTGAGTTGGTCGACTAACATATATGGTGTAAGAGCGGGATAAACCAAAACATTTCAAGTTCGAACTTTGGAAGACTTTCAATAGGTTAATATTTCAGCACAAGATATTTGGAAGGCCTCTGACTTTTATGATGAATGAGAAGGGGAACCAAAACAGTCAATATGATTAAGCATTGTCCATAATCTCATCAACCTTCAAGTGATATTTATGTGTAAAAAAAGGGGTAAAATTAGGAAATTGATAGGCAGAAGGAAAGAGGAAAATAAGTTTGAGTGGGCTCTTAAAGAGTTGTTTGTCTTTCATGCATGTGACCTTATGTTTGGAATTAATGAACGATCACGGTGACACGACGAATTATTAGGTGCTCTTGGGAGCTAGATTTCTTTTTTTTTTTTGTCATTTTTCTTAGGTACAAGATATTTAAGTGGGAGTACAAGCTCCCGAGAGTATGGTTTAGATTCTCATTTAGCTATCACAAGCTTTGGTAGTTATAACAAATCTCTATTGGTGATAATAAGACATTAAAATGCAAAGAAGATTATCTCACCTTAAAGATGGGTGCTTGATTGTTTGCTGATGCCTTTCCTCAATAATTGTTTCAAGCATAAATTCCTTCTTTGGAATGGTTTTCACCAAATTCTTCCTACTGGTAGCTTCCTTGCATCTAGGATTGCAGGCTTTTCTAGTCAATATCCTCAATGTTTGCAATATTCAGAAATTCACATTCATATTTTCAAAGACTGTCCTTTTGCTATGGTTTTGTGGGGAAATATTCTAGATAACTTCAAAACTTTTGACTTCCATAAATTCTATAACCTTGATTGGCAGGACTGGCTTAGTTTTAATATGTCTTTAAAAGGAGCTTGGAATTCTATCTTTGCCTGTGCCTTTTGGCACATATGGTGTGCCCGAAACAAAGTGGTCTTTGAGCATACTATGTTTCATCATTCTTCAATTTTGAATAGATTCCTAGTTGATATTGCTTTCAATATGAAAATTTTCAAGCTTGATGATCTTATTTTTCAGCAAAAATATAATCAGGCACAATGGAAGGATCCTCAATCAGGATTTATTAAACTCAATGTAGATGCTGCTTGGAAGGAACCTTGTCAGGCTGGAGGTGGGGGTGTTTTCAGAAACATGAAGGGAATCTGGGCCATGGGTTTCTCTTGCAAGTTCAATGCTCAAAACCCTGATGATACTGAGCTGCTTATGATTAGAGAGGGACTTAAGGTTGCCATTGATTTCAAGTTCAAAAACCTTGAGATTGAAACTGATGCCAAGGCAGTGAAGGACTTACTGGATTCTAACATAGATTTCAGCAACCATCCTATGAAGGTTGTCATTGAAGATATCTGCAAAGTGATAAATTCCCCAGACAGAATTGTCATCTTCAGCCATGTGAATAGAGATGCGAATTCCATTGCTCATAATCTAGCCAAGAAAGGGACGGATTTGGATGTTGAAAGAACATTGCATTATGTGATTCCATCCTTTGTCAAGGATGCATATTAAAAGGATACGAAGTACCTCTCGATTTCAACTCTGAATTCTCTGCATGAAGATCTTCACAGGGACTAATCAAGGGTGGTCTTTAACTAATCTTTTTTTGACTAATCTCTATGGTGTAACTGGTTTCCGGGACTGCGACTTTTTGGGTAGTAATGCCTCTTTCTTTTGTAGTTTTCTTTCTCTCTTCTCCTTCCATGTGTTCCACTGTAACATGCTGAACAATTATCTCATATATATATATGATGTTCTATGTTTTCCCCCTAAAAAACACTTAGGCGAAGGTTATTTACGTTTCCCTTGTATAGTTTATTTCATCTTGGGTGACAAAACTAATAGAGGCTTTTATGAAAAAAATAATCGAGAGGACACTATGGTGACAAAACTTTAAACATAAAATTATTTTTGTGAAATATATAAGATACAATTATTTTTGAAAGATAGGCAAAAAATTGATTTCATTTTTGTCAAATTTGCCTACATTTATTGTCAGACTGTACGATACAAGTTAATTTTTGTTATTATTAAGTTATAAACTTAGAAAAGCAATATTGGTGAGGTCAAACAACACTGTCAGGTCTAGTTTGGCATACTTTATTTTTGCTTGATTTTCCTAAACTTGTTCAAGTGATGGTTGGGTCCTCTGAATGCAAGGGGGCCTTAAGTTGTAAATTTAGTTAGTTGGTTGATCTATAGTATTTCTTACATTTTCATCAAAAAAGAAAAGCAATACTTAGTTTTTCTTTGGTGGAGCAATATTATTTCCGGACATAGTCAATAACATTTTTCCCGTATAGCTTTGTACCAACTTAACTCCTTTGGATGCCAAATTGGGGTCCATAAATAGACATCAGAATCCCTTTTTCTCTTAGAAAACACATAAATAGCTTATGGAATGACCTTTAGGCATGGGCTGATTGGCTCATTGCCATTATTTTCCAACTAATAATAGTTACTACAACCTTATACAGTTATACTTGAACACAAAACAAAAGCTCTTTCAACAACATGGTTGCGCAACCCACCACGTCCTGAACAATGATTGAGTCCAGCCAGCCATACACGTCTTTATCATATAAGGTCTCTAATAATTCCCACACCATCAGCCATTACATATATATCCATACACACCCCTCCAATTTCCTGTCTGCTTCTCAATCTCAAGAATCTCAATCATAATATTCCCCCTGTGGAAAAGAAAAAGGAAAAAAAAAACTTAGGATCCCTTGATCCTGCCAAAGGATTTCTAGTTCTTAATGCCAAAGAAAATATTGGTACCATATATTGGTACTTATACATTCATATCAAATGTCAAGGTACGATGAAGCCTCTACATCATCAACACCACCAACGCCACAATGTGCCATGAAAGTTCAACTGGTTTCGAAATCAAAAAGTGAAAGGCTCGTGGAGAAGTACTTTGATGCATTCGAGTTCGACTTCGACTACGAGCAGAGTGGTATTTGGTCACCACCAGTGAGGCGCACTGCCTACATTGGCTCACCAGGGAGAATATTTACAGAAGAAGAAATGACATCCAAGCTAAGAAGTGTTTTGGCAAGTAGAAATGGTAGTTGCACTAGAAGAGGCACGGCTTGTCTTGATGTTTTTGGCTGCATATCCTCCCTCTTTTCTTCTTTCCAGAAAAAGGTTAAGAGGAAAAAAGAAATTACATATGGTATGTGATTGTTTAGTGATCAATCGTTTTTTCTAGATTTTCTTTATTTCGTTTCGTGCACAGAAATTTGGCTAGAAATTAGATTGTATGGTCTGTTTTAACACTCGATTATGATTCATCTCAGAATGTAAATTTTAACTTTGATCTTTAAAGAATGTATAGAGGTTGAGTATTCTTTTTCTGATGATGAATTTTAATTTGGCGCCTGTTCATGTGTACTGTCTTTCAAAGAAGACGAACATAGTTACATAACCTGTTAGTCGTGTGAATGCTGGAAATTTAGGGAAGAGAGTACGTAGTACGTACTACTCCGTATTGCCTACAAGCAATATTTTTCGGTACAAGTGATTATATGACTACCAACGTTGTCGAGTGACTAGCTGCATTTGTTGACTAATGAGCATGAGTCGCTTGTGATGAGTTCGATGGGACTGAGATGACAAGTCACAGAATCTTAGTCCCGTCTGCCTTTTTTCTCCGTGGTCCAGTTGAATTCTATGCACCGTATTAGACATGAAATTTTTGTTTGGGTACTTGGAAATCTTGTACTCCGTATTCCATCCCATAAAGTCTATTTCCACACCACATTATAGGGTATAGGATTTCAATCTCTAAAGTCTATTTGATCGAAAAAGCAGATAATGTCGATAAATAAACGAGATGAAAAAATGTAACGAAATGATATGTGTTTAGACACTTCCGTTTTCATTAGCAATAGAGTACTCAATAGTACGACATGAATCCAATTATCCAAACCATAGGTCGTATACTACCCATGCCATACATTTTCTACAGTTATGGATCTTATGAGGCACATCTCCATAATGTGTAAATACAACCCAGTTCATATAATGTTACACAAATTATTTGAAAAGACCGTTTATTTTGCAAGCTAAATTTTCCTAAACTCCTTAAAAGCCCAAATTGAATTATACATTTATATACCTTTATTGGACAGCGTGACTTGATTTACTTTTAAGATAAAAGTATATCGTCTCTTTCAAGACTTTTTGATAATACTACTATGTCAGAAAACAAAATTTCCATTATTAATGAATTATGTCTTAATTTTGATTGGGTTGAACAATGTAAATAAGTAACACATACTCTTTCAAAGGTCCATATGTTTTTATCATAAAAATAGACAGACGAGCTTCTTGCAAGCTGAATGAACCCATTCAGTTTCCTACAAGCCCATGTCATATTAGAGATTTATATCTTTTCGTCTAATTTTATAATAAAAAATATGATATCGATCTCCCAAGATATTCTGAAGTAAGTAATGCTCAAGTACTTCAATTTCTTTATCATCTCATACATAACGAGAATGTGAAGTATACTAATTGATCATCATACTATTATCTAATTTAAAAAAATATCATGAGTATATATAATAATTTAATTTTTCGGTCTAATGATCTATTGACAGTTTGACGCCAAACAAAAAAAAAATATTGTACTACATAAGTCGACGTCTTTAGAGCAAAACCAACGGCTAAATTAATGGCATACTTGAGTATTTGGGGCAGGAAGAAAACCGCAGCCTGATTTCTCCTAACTTATGAGACATAGTCAGGCATGTTTTTAACGTGTTAATCATTGCAATAAAATCTTAGTACTAACATGCTTTGCTTGAAAAGGTGATGTGACAAACCTAAAACCTGCTTACCAATGGATTTGCTCTTTAACTTTATTTCCCTAAAGCCTGATTTGCTCTAACAACCAATAAATGTCATATCAACTTACAAAACTAAAAATAGCTCACTATGATTCATAATTACCTTAGATATCTCATTCCCATGCTAAGAAGCGGATAATCATAAAAAAATGTCTATTAAGATAAGTCTAATTCTCCTTCCCTGTAATATTAATTGCTCCAATATACAAAAAAAAAAAATAATAATTCCCTTTCGAAAAAATATCCAACATCTATAAAATGCAAAATCCATATAGTAAAGTCACTTAATTCATTTCATAAGGATGAATGCAAGAACAAATATTAATTTCAACTATGCATACCTAATTAAAAAAGTCAAATATACCCGACACAACTATCAGGTACTTCAATACAATGCAATCCGTTTTAGGGAAACACACAGTCACAAATGATAAAAATGTATTCTCTCCGTCCCAATAGAACAATCTCATTTGCTTTTTCACACGCATCGAAGTGTTATTTAACCATTGATATCTCATTTTATAAAATGAAAAGAAGATAAAATTTTAATTTTTAGAGTTGTATCAAAAATACTTTTGTATAATAAATTATTATATTTTTTCATATATATATATATATTATTTGAGTTATTAATTGTCAAAATATGATCTTTTAATAATGCTAAAAAGCGAATACAACTTATTACAAAAGTAAACCAACTCTTTACAAACTTATTTTTTTAAAACTCTTTACAAGCCCAAATTAAGTTATAACTTTATATGTCTTTATTATGTCAACATACGACCTCTCCCAATTTTTTTTAAAATATATTTCCGGACTTTCTGAAAAAGCGAGCGAGGTCCTTCTATTGGCTCGGAAGGAATAAATTAGTAAACAAAAAAAATGAACAAAGGTGAGCCCTAAATTAAAGTTAATTCCACAATTTCGCATTCATTTCCAACAAAAACGACCGATTCTACTGGGAAAAAGTGACACTAGCAAACTCTTAAACCCTTATTTTTTGTAGAAAAACTCATAAACCCTTGAAAGTTAAAACCTCCTCATTCACCACTGTCATTTTTCCTATAACCATGAACAGAGCAAAATTACTCCGACTATCAACCAGACTCGCCAACTCGCTCCCCTCAACTCGGCAACCCGGACTCAACTCGACTCAGGTGACTCACTTCTCCCACCTCACTCAACCTCCTCATGTTACTCTCTTTACAAGTACAAGACCACAAACTTTATACAATTTGTACCAAAATGTCTACTTTTCATCAAACCCACAATCTTATATTGATGTGATGTTAAATGCCAATGGTTGGTCACAACAAGTTGAGGATGAACTGGAGAAAATGGGCCCGAAAATGACCCATGAATGTTTGGTTTATGTTTTGATGAAGTTGGGTAAAGACCCACAAAAGTGTTTGGGTTTTTTCAAGTGGGTTTGTGTGAAAGAAGGGTTTTGTCCGAGTTATACGCCTTATAGTGTGTTGCTCAAGACTTTGGCTTGTCGCGAATTTATCAAGGATTTTTGGGTCATTGCGAATGAAGTAAAGGAGAAAGGATTTGGGATTGATACAGTGGATTATCATGTTGTTAATACGAATCTTAAGCAAGCGAAATTTGAAATTGCCGCGGTGAGATGGAATAAGTTTTACGCCGGGATGAGTCAAATGGATGGTGGTGTTACGGATGTGGTGGAGTGGATTAAGGAGTGTGATTGGAGTGAGGAGGTGGAGGGTAAGTTGGAGGGGAAGGTTGAATTTCCGTTGTCGGAGGGTTTCGTGGTAAGAGTTTTGAGGGAGCTTTGGGAGGAACCAGCGAGGGCTTTGAGGTTTTTTGATTGGGTTGGTAGTAGTGGAGGGTGTGAGCACAATGTTGGGACGTATAATGCATTGGCCAGGGTTTTAGGTCAGGGTGAAACGGTGGCTGAGTTTTGGGATGTCTTGAGGAGAATGACGAGTGAGGGGTATGAGTTGGATATGGACTCGTTTGTCAAGATCTCAAGGCGTCTAGGAGTCAGAGATGACTTACCTAAAAAGAGATGTTTAGGACTCAATGATATAGTTGAGCTGTTTGAGTTTAAGATGGATAGACCTTATAAGCCGTCGGTTTGGGATTGTAGTTTCCTACTGTGGAACATCGCGATTGACTCTGATCCGAAATCGGATTTGGCATATAGGGTTGTTGACAAGTATAAGGCTGCAGGTAATACCCTGACTAAAGTCGTTTATGATGGATTGCATAGAGTGTTGTGTAAAGTTGGGAGATTCGATGAAGCCAAGAAGACTATGGAGGACATGAGGAGTGCTGGCTACGAGCCCAACAACATTACTTATAACCAAGAGCTTTTCGGCCTATGTACACATGGGAAGTTTGAAGAAGCACACAAGGTGCTGGACCAGATGGAGGCAGAGGGTTGTGTTCCTGATTTCAAGACTTTGAACATTTTGGTCCAAGGGTGTTGTACAGCTGATCATGTAGATCAGGCACTATCTTATCTTGCAAAGATGGTAGAGAAAAATGTCAATCCAGATGCTGAAACCATGAAGGTCTTGATATATGGTTTTCTCTCTCAGAATAAGTTGGTTGATGCTTATAGATTCCTTATTGAGATGGTCAACAAGACTCGTGTAAAACCTTGGCAGGGTACGTACAAACTTATGATTGAGAAGCTAAATGAAGCCGGAAAACTTGAAGAAGCACTAGAACTTCTTCAAATGATGAAGCAGCAGGGTTATCAACCTTTCTCTGATCCATTTCCTGAACATATTTCCAAGTCTGGAACAATTGATGATGCCAAGAAGTTTCTCAGAGCACTATCTGGGAAGGAGGACACTCTCACTGCTGCCTATGTCCGTGTTATTAAAGCTTTCTTCGAAGCAGGTAGGCATTCAGAAGCCAAGGATTTGCTCTATAACAGCCCTCACAGAGTCCGTAATCAAAAAGACCTTCGCAAGATGTTTGGCTCAGGCTCACAGACTAATGCTCCCCGTCGAGACACATTGAAAACCGAGCTAAGATAATAATCTTTTTGAATAGAGTTTCCTAGGCACCATAGCCATTGATCGTTCGGATGCTGATGCAAGACCCTCTCGCCCTCTTTCCTATTATAGTTCTTAGTTTGGACTTTGTATTTAAGGAGGTTATAGATGAGATTTGACTTCATGAGACTCTTATTATGTAATATAAGCCTACATGTTACTGTTCCTAAACTGGAATGTTATGTCATATATCTAGAACGAGAATGCAAAAAAATGTTGCAGGATCCGATAGAGTTAAGCGTTGAAGTGGGTATTGTGGTTTGCCAAAAATAAAAAATCAGGTATTGTGTTTTCAAAAGTAACAAATCGAGTATTGCTGTTAACTTCCGTTAGCAATTCACAAAAAAGGAGCAAAAAACCCATTTTTGGGTATTGTAGTTTCATATTTAAAGGTACTGAAGTTTGGAAAGAACAACTGTCCATTTGACAGTTAAATAACTGTCCATTTACAAAGCAAATATGAATTGGGCGCCAAAATGTAACTAATTGCCCTCATCCTTTCACACAGCAGCACTGAACCATCTAAAAACTTGCAAAATCTACATCAAAAAATTCTTCAGCATCCCATCCAATCATCCGTAATGTGATCAGTGATCAAAGCATCAGCATCCTAAATCAAATTTCCACCCAAATTACCAAAATTTTTTTCTAACCAAAACACTACAAGTACAGCAACATGCATGACCACTTTTAGTAAAATAATCAGCTATCATAATCAAAAATAATAAAATAAAAGCACAACTCTTATTATATATGCAAAGAACATGAAAAACATGCCAAACATGCTTATTCTACTGTAAAAAAAGCAATAAATGAACAAATTTATAACAAACAAACAAAAACGTATCTGAAAAGTGCAGATTCAACAGAGGATATTCTTCTTTACTGCAAATGGAGATGGCGGGTACAGATGATAAATTCGCTTTGCTTTGTTTTTTTACTGGGAAAAGGGAAGACGAGGGGACCAAGTAAAAAGGACAGT
>CAAKMY010043849.1:0-13404 GCA_901111285.1 Corrigiola litoralis | reverse complement strand
TCGAATCCAATATTTGGAGGAGTCTAATATGTAGTAGATTATTTGGAGAAGTCTAATAAGTATTTGCATGTGCATGTTTTATCAAGTTAGATTATGTAAAATCATATATAATGATTTCAATTCGTATGTATCTATGATCCCATATGACTGCATGTAGTATTTGAGTACATACTTTTGGTTCATGAGCAGAGGCGTATGTGTATCATTACGGTATATGCGGATACAGGAAATAAATTTTATTTTTGCGGTCTAATGAAATTTAATGTTGAAAAAATGAAAAAAAAATACATATTTCATATTGAAATGCTATTAAAATATGTGAATGTGACATCAGAAAGATAAAAGGACACCGGGAAAATGCATTTTTGGATTCGCCATTGTTCATGAGAGATTGTCACATAGAGAAATCGTATTTAACTTTTCGGTTAGTGATCCTTTGAAATTACGAAATAGAAGTTTTATATTTAACACGATCTTGAAAGATACAGAAAAACAGTAAATATTCTCTTATTATCATACAAAGATGACAACATTATAAGAGTTTTTTAATTTTTGGAGGATACATTTTTTAGTGTGCAAAAAGAAAAAAAGGAAAGGAAATCTCATTATTTAGGAATTAACCTGAAATAAGAAAACGGTTATTTTTGGAGAATATATTTGTAATGTTTGACATAAAAAATAAAGAAAGGAAATCTCATGAATTAGGAATAAACGTGAAATAGGAAAATGGCTAAGGTAGCACAATCCTCTACTAACTACAATTAATCTTTAACAAGTCTATATCATGCAATCAATAATCTCATTATTTTGGAATTAACGTGAAATAGGAAAACAATTATTTTTGGAGAATATATTTTGTAATGTTTGACATAAAAAATAAGGAAAGGAAATCTCATGAGTTAGGAATAAACGTGAAATAGGAAAATGGCTAAGGTAGGACAATCCTCTAATAACTACAATTAAACTTAAACAAGTATATATCACGTGCATATATATATAAACATGCAATCAATTTTGCACTCTTTATAAATTACGGAGTATAAGGTATGTGAATCCCACCCTAACACAAAGCTTTCTGTCTTGCGGTTCCTATTTTCTCTTCAAACCCAACTTCATTGTTTATAATTTTCTTTGTGTAATTTTTATTCTTAACTAAAGTGCTCTTAGTTTCTTTGTATTTATCAATTACTGAGGGCTTACTATGCACAAATTACTCCATAAAAGTAGCACTCAAATAAATAAATAAGATAATGTAGTATAACAACTTGCTTGCAATTCTAAAAAGTGGTAGATTCATAATTCATGACCGATGGAAAGATCTATAATACAAGAAAGGAGGAAGAAAACTGAAAATGGAACCTGTAATACACAAATAATGTAAGCGTGAAGTTTTTGTTTGGGAAAAGGGGTTATATTAAATCTTATATAGGTATTTTTTTTTTTTTTTGCATATTAAGAATGGTTCTGACATGATGTAATAAAAATCCTGTTAGAATTACCTAATTGTAGTACAATCAATTAGAGTTTCCTAATTGAAATTTATTGCAAATCTTATTTTTGGGCATAATCTTTTTTCTTCACATGCTATAAATAATAGAATACTCTAATTAACTCTAATTTCCGAAATGAGTTTTTTTACAACACTTATATTTTCTATAAAATTTTTACTACCTCTTATTATCGATCTAACTATCAAAATGATGTGTATGGTTTAAGAATTGGATCGACATAACAAATGAGCCTTCCAATGTGGCCCGGGCATCGCATGGGCTTTTCAACTAGTATGTAAATAAAGGAGGAATTTTTCAGTGATTATTAGAGCGCCATGTAGGATTATACATTTTAGTTTTTGTTTTCGCAGTCCATGGAAAAAAGAAACAGTAAAACTTCTATAAAATGAGATCTATTATATGGTAAGATTTTTATTAGAATATAATTTATATAAGATCGGAATTAATATATGGTAAGATTATACATTATTGCTTTGTAAGATTTCAGAAAGTTTTATGTGCAACAATTTTTTAAAGATTAAGAAAGTTTTATATGCAACAATTCGTTTCTGGGTGAAAGCCTACGACGCTCCTTTTGAAAGAAGAACCCGGGCTACGGCGATAGCGATGGCGATGATGATGGGCGAATTTGTAGAGTTCGATGAGTCAAGCCCCTTGGGCTAGAGCAAGTTTTTGCGATTCCGGGTTGATTTCGATCTGGCCAAGCCTCTTCGAAGAGGGATGAGAATGATGGCGGGCAAGACGAGTAAATGGGTGGAGTTCAAATATGAGAGATTACCCTTTATTTGCTGTGTTTGTGGTATGTTTGGGCATTTGTCTAAATCCTGCAAAAGCTACGATGATTCTATGTCGGAGGCAGAACTTCCTTACGGAAATTGGATGAAGGCTTCACCCGTCAGAAGTAAAAGGGGTGTGGGCTTAAAAAAGAAGCTAAAATGAAGTTGAGTCAAGAGATTAAGTCGGCCATTGTTGAATCGAGTACTTGACAAAGGTTATCTTTTGATAATGTGCCAGTGGGGGTTGGGACGAAGGTGTCAAGTGAGGTTGGGAAGAATATGACTGTGTACACTAATCCTCTTCCTCTTGCTCAAAAGAATTCTGAGGTAGGGGGTGGAAGTTCTACTGGGATGGAGGTGGTTCGTGCAGCGGAGGATAATAGGTTGTTGAAGAGGGGGAGAATGAGAATGTGAAACCGGATAGTGATAGGGAGGACTTGCGTACCGAGGAGTGGAGTGGGACGAATGTGTACCTTGATATGCCTATGTATGATGTGGAGCACACACACATGGCTTATGGGTCCGATATTTCAATTTTCACAGAGGCGGCGGTTGAGGGTTCTCAGCCCCGCCGAGTCCAATGAGTTTATTAAGCTACAACTGCCGAGGGCTTGGCAACCAACGGGCAGTTGGGCGTTTAAGAAAGTTGCTAAACAAGGAGGGGGATGATGTGGTGTTTTTGATGGAGACGAAGAGAAGTGTGCAGAAGATGGATAAGGTTATGAAGAGGTTTCAGGAGTATACAAGCTACTTTGTGGATTCAGTTGGACGATTAGGGGGGTTGGGTTTGTTGTGGAAGGAGTCTGTGGATGTTAGTATTTTGTCGGTTACGAATCATCATATTGACTGTGAAGTAGGTGGTCTTTTCAGTGTGGATAAGTGGAGGTTCACCGGTTTTTATGGTTGGCCGGAACATGATCTCAAGCACCTGTCTTAGGAGTTGTTAAGTGATCTGAAGGATAGGTCGAATTTGGCGTGGCTGATCATGGGGGATTTTAACCAGATTTTGTTCCAGCATGTAAAAGAAGGGGGTTCGTTGAGGGATCAACATGAGATGGATATGTTCAGAGCTGCTCTAGACGTGTGTTGTCTTAAGGACCTGGGCTATAGTGGTGACCCATTTACTTGGTGGAATGAACGTGTCGAGCCTGATAGTGTTTTTACTTGGTGGAATGAACGTGCCGAGCCTGATAGTGTTTTTGAGAGATTGGACCGTGCAGTGGCCTCTCCAGACTGGCTGGATTTGTTTCCTGATCTAGTTGTTAAACATCTTCCAAGTGACAAGTCAGACCATGTCCCAATAAAACTTACCTATGCTATAAGGGGAGCGAGGAGAAGGTGTAAGGCTTTCAAGTTTGAGGATGTGTGGGTTACCTATCCGAATTGTGAGAAGGTTGTTAAAGAGGTGTGGGAGGACAGTACGGGTATAAGGGGTGGGGATGATGTCCTCAGCAAAATCAAGAGGTGTGGAAAGGAGTTGATGAAATAGAGTAAGGAGGAGTTTGGGGAAGTTCAGGGTAGGATTCTGGAGGCTAGAAGGCGGCTTGCGTACTTGGATGGGTGTGGTATGTCTGATGAGTTGGTCAAGGAAAGGAAGCTAGTATCCAATGAACTTGACAATTTACTGCAGAGATTGTTTGGCGTCAGAGGTCTAGAATGCTTAACCTCAAAGAGGGGGATACAAATACGCGGTTTTTTCATATGAAAGCCTCGGCTAGGCGTCGCAAGAATCGTATTGAAGGCATTATGAATTCGGATGGGGTGTGGGTGACAGATGGTGATGGGGTTGCAAGGTATTGCAATGGACTACTTTCAGGGCCTGTTTTCTAGTGCTAACCCCTCGTCTTTTGACACTGCTCTTGTAGGTATCCAACCTAGAGTAACAGCGCAAATGAATCATGGGCTGATTCGGCCTTTTGATCCTGGCGAAGTTGAGTTTGCACTTTCCCAAATGCATCCAAGCAAAGCCCTTGGACCTAACACGATGAATGCTAATTTTTACCAGAAACATTGGCATGTAATTGGGGCGGAGGTTTCATCTTTTGTACTGGACCTGCTGAGGGGGAATATGAGCTTTCATGAGATCAATGATACCAACATAGTGTTAATTCCAAAAGTCAAGAAGCCTGAGTCGATGTCTGATTTTCGCCCCATTAGTTTGTGTAATGTGATTTACAAACTGGCGTCTAAGGTTCTTGCTAACAGGTTGAAGAAAGTTCTGCCCCATGTCATCTCCAACAACCAAAGCGCGTTTCTCCCTGGTCGGCTCATTACGGATAATGCTATGGTGGCATTTCAGTCTTTTCACTATATGAAGAGTGTGGTGGCGGGAGGAAAGGGATGGATAGCAGCTAAGCTAGATATGAGTAAGGCATACGATATAGTGGAATGGGTTTTTCTTAGGAAGGTGATGGAGAAGATGGGGTTTGCGGGAGTTTGGATAGAGGTGGTAATGAGGTGTGTTTCGTCGGTTCAGTTTTCTGTCCTTGTCAACGGTGCTCCCTCGAGCAAGTTTTGGCCAGAAAGGGGAATTCGTCAAGGAGACCCCATTTCTCCCTACTTGTTCATCTTATGTGCTGAAGCTTTCTCGTCTTTGATTGATATGGCAGTGGGGAGGAATGAGCTGAGGGGAATTCTCATTTGTAGGGAGGCACCCATTGTGTCTCATCTATTATTTGCGGACGATAGCATTATCTTTTGCCGTGCTGAAAAAGGAGGATGCGGGTGCCTTGAAAACTATTCTTCAGGTCTATAAACAAGCTTCTGGGCAGCGCATTAATTTTCAGAAGTCTGATCTTGCATTTAGCTCGAATGTGCCTGAGGATAGGGTACGTGAGACTGCGGAGTTGCTTGAGATGAGGGTGGTGGAAATGCATGAGAAATATTTGGGATTGCCGGGTTGGATTGGGAGGGCGAGGGGGAAAGCTTTTGCGTCACTTAAGGACAGAGTATGGAGAAAGCTTCAAGGGTGGAAGGCTCAAATTTTATCTTTTGCTGGTAGAGAAATCCTAATTAAGGCAGTTGCCCAAGCGATTCCTACCTATGTGATGAGTTTGTTTCATCTTCCTGTGAAGCTATGTAGGGATATACAATCTCTTATGGCGCGGTTTTGGTGGTGTGGGTCGAGTGATGTGAAGAAGATGCATTGGTTGTCGTGGGATAAGTTATGCTGGATAAAGGATGAAGGGGGTCTTGGTTTTTGGAAGGTGGAACACTTCAATGTGGCATTACTTGCAAAACAGGTTTGGAGACTTTTGCATAATCCGGATACATTGGCGGCTAGAGTCATGAAGGCGCGTTACTATCCTCGTAGTGATGTGCTTGGTGCTGGTGTAGGGCATCGACCTAGTTTTTTATGGCGAAGCTTGTGTAGTGCTATTTGGGTGATCAAGGATGACTGCAAATGGGTTGTGGGCGATGGTAGGTCTATCAAGGTGTGGGGAGACCCGTGGCTGCAACGGCCTCCTTCCAACAGAGTCATCTCGCCTATGGTTCCTGGCAATGAGCAGTTGAGGGTGGCTGACCTGATTCAGGAGGATGGGGGTGGCTGGCGGGAGGATGCGGTCCGAAGTATGTTTTTACCCTTTGAGGCGGATGACATTCTGGATATCCCAATTGGTAGCGATAGAAGAGTGGATCAATTTGTTTGGAACTACTCGAAGAATGGGGAGTACACGGTTCGTAGCGGGCACCATTTCATTGTGTGGAAGGAGACAGTGGAGACAAGGGCTTCTTCGTCGTCACATGACCCATCTTTATGGAGGAAAATTTGGGGGATGATGGTACCGCCAAAAATAAGGTCCTTTCTCTGGAGATTGTGCAGGGGGGCGATAGCGACAAGGGTGAACGTTAAGAGACGGATTAAGGGGGCTGACGATACATGTCCACGGTGCCATTGTGCTCCAGAAACGGAGCTACATGCTATTGAGGGTTGCCCGAGGGTAGCTAGGATGTGGGATTTGTTGGGCTGCGGGGAGTGGGTTGAGGAGGGGAGGGAGTTGAGTGGGATAGACTGGGTGTCGAAATGGATGGATTGTAAGTGCGAGGAGCTGAGGGAGAAAGCTTTTACACTAGCTTGGTGCACTTGGTATGACAGAAATACTGTTTCCCATGGGAGTGAGATAAGGGAAGTAGGGGATGTCATTAGAGGGGGATGGGAGTATGTGTACGCGTATAAGGAAGCCATGGGGGAGCGGGAGAAGCGAACGAGATCAGTCCCGATGGAAAGGAGAGTGTAGTGTTCCCCCCCCCCTCCCCCCGCCTAGAGGGATGGTCAAGTGTAATGTTGATGGTGCGGTAGGGGAAAAGAGTGGCTCGGAGATGGGGGTGGTGATCAGGATGGAGGACGGAAATGTGATGCGAGCGGCTACTCGACGTGTGATGCATAAGTGGGATGCGTTGCTGGTAGAAGCCCATGCGAGGAAGGTGGTGTTTGAAGGGGATTGTTTGAAGATTATAAGGATGCTTGAGAAGAAGGTTGGTGAGTGCTCTTATGTTGGGAATATAGTCAGGGACATTCTAGACTTAACTGTTTATTTTGATTATGTTAGTTTCGTTCATGTTGTTCGTGAAGCCAATGTTGCGGCACATGTCATGCCACACCTATATCCCATTGATGTCTCTACGAGGGTGTGGGTATGGGGGTGTCCTTCTGACATTGATGATGTTGTTTCTATGGAGGCTTGCGAGATTATTAATAATACTTAAGACCTTTTGGTCCCTTTTATCAAAAAAAAAAAAATGATCTCATTTTTAATGGTAGTTTTCCACATGTCGTGTGTTTGACAAAAGAAAAGAATTATGGTCAAAGTCATCAAAACTTGATGTATGAGGATGTAGTCAGATTCCTTAGGACTTTGCACATTAACCTTCCAATTTCTATCATGGTCTATATTAACGATCTTCTATATGTTGCTTATATTATGATCCCAAATCAAAAAGGCATCACCTCCTTTCGTTCAAATGTCTTCAGTGTCAACAAAGAAAAAAAAAAGGGGAAGTTATTTAAGATATCATTGAGGTTTCACGATTTTTTTATGGTACCCCTTAGGATTGAGATCTATCTATGTTACCCCTAAGGTTTATTTTTGACAAAAAAAAAATGAAAACTTAAAATCATTAACATTAAATACAATCAAGCTATTTTAGTGATTTAAAATATAAAGTAATATATATTTTTAACATTAGATACCCAAAACTCTTATTTTTATCTCTTTCGAAATAGGCTTTTTTGTAACTTTTTTAAAACAAAAATAAAATAAATTTTATTAAACACTACTTATATAAAGTATTTTAATTAGTTTTAGTTGACTTTAACTCATGTGGGGTAAAGTTTCCATTCATTATTTTTGTAAAACCAAACCTTAGGGCTTAGGGGTATCATAAATAGCCTCCAAATGTGAGGGGTACCACAGAAAAAACGAAAATCCTCAAGGATATCCTAGATAATTTCCCAAAAAAAAACAAGTTATTCTAATTTTATGTTCTGTTTTAATGTGCTAATACTATGATGCATATATGTATGGTGTTACGTGTGTTTCGACCTTAAGTTACGAACAATATGCAGTGTATGCTATTGCTTTATTTTGTTGCAATAGTATAAATACTTTATTATTTGGTTTAATTAGTTTTATGATTAACTAACTGATGGTTGTGATTTGTATGTGCAGGTTGACCACTTCCCACCTAAGAGGCCGCTGAGTACCATGACTTACCTCCTCCACGATGCTCGTCGGGTCGGGCGGTGGGGGCCCTGGGGGCGAGGATATCGCCTTTTGCAAGGTTGACCACTTCTCTAATCGGTTTGCTTCAACTGCCTCAAAAATAAAATCAAATTTTTTTATTTGTAATTATTAGCTCATCTATTTCATTAATATTTATTTTGTTAGTGTTAAGTTGCGACTGCTGTTTGTACGACCATCCTTCTTTTACGTAAATGTGCTGCAGCATCAAACCTTGGTACTCTTTCTTCACTTTCTCAATTTGTTATAGAAGTGTGATTAGTTTTACGTATTATCATATTTTAAATTTTAAGCCGTAATTTTTGTTTTTTTTTAGGTTGAGTGGAAGTATATAATTTTTGCTTTTTTTAGGTTGAGTAGAAGTATAAGCCGTGATAAAGGATGTGACGCTTAAAAGCAAGGAATTTTGCCTTTTTCATATTGATATACCAATGTCTATCGAAAAATTATATGAGATGATATTATCTCATTTCAATGTTTTTTTATGTGATGATCGTTCAATTCGATCACAATAGTCCTTTTGAGTGTAGCAGTACATTTCGTTCCCAATACCTTAAGACACTTTATGTTGCCTCTGCTTTTTTATGCAACTTATTTTGGTTGTAGTGCATGTAATAATTCAGTATTTTTTGTTTTACGATTTTACATAAAAAAAGTTCATCTTTTTTTTTTTGAAACGTGAAAACCTGTAGCCGTTACTTTTGGTGCGCTTTGGGTAAACCCATGGAAAAGTTCATCCTTTTGTAATATACTAATGAATATAGTATTGCAAAATCTCAATTGTATAGCCTTTTTATTTTATTGAGATATACAATTGAATTTTACAAATTGACCATAATATTAGTTTTGTAGAAATATACCTTCGTAAATTATTCTCCCATTACAAAACATGACACATCTCCTCTTTTTTCTTCTCATATTCGCTAAATGTTTGTCTTTTTTCACCTTTAACTAATACTTGGTACTCATATGCAGGATTTCAGTGCTATAATTTGAGAATACATGGTATCATAGAGTTGGGTGACATTTTTTCTACATAAATTTTGTATCCCTTTTTTCATCTAAAAGTATCTTTTAATTGGTCTCCATGTATATATACAAGATATGGGGTAATATAAATGAGAAATTTCAAATATATCACAAGATCTTTCAAGTTATATAGATAACCAATGTATGTAATTAACGGTTTCTTTCTCTACAAGTTACAATAGTTTTATCTTTGAATTATTTTCAAATTAATAAGTTCGAGTGCTATTTATATATGCCACATTTAATAAGAATATTTAACTATTTAGTGTTGATTCTATATTGACAAAAATAACATTCAACAAGAGTATGTGCATGGTAATTTTTTATATTGTTCCTTCTCTTGGATTGATTTATAGGTATATGAAAAATCAAGGAAAAAATTAGAGACTTCTTATTGTACTTAAAATTATTCAAAATACATGATACTTAAGTTTTTGTGCGTGACTGATTAATCAATAGAGGCATAGTCAATAGAGGTATGATCATATTTTTTTTAACATGCAGTTTGAAATCAACAAAACTAGAATATTAATAAAAAAACAGATTATTAAATAGGATTTACCAATTGCCGATTATTTTCATATAGTTAATTGTTTTCATATATTTAATCGATTATTATTAGGTCCGGGCATCGCACAGGCTTTAAATGATTTTTACACTCCCCCATTTGATTTTTACAATCCTCATGTGAGAGGAGTAGATTCCCGCACAGGAATTTGTGCTCTCACATGGAAGGGGTGAGTGGCAGTGTAAAAAAAAAAAAAAAAGAGAGTAAAAATCAATTTCATTTTTTTTTTTTATGTACTAAGGACTATTTTTGTTTGATTGCAATAATAGGGATTATTTTTCGATGGCTGAAGATGTGCTTTGCCAGGCCTGCGAAGAACTATACGGAGGCGTCTGGTGTGCATGGCATAGCAGGCAGGCAGTCAGTCAGTCATGACATATACTGTACGTAGTACGATACAATCCCGATCAGATATGCTATACTCCTGTTTGGACAATCACATATCATGATGATGATGATACTGTCACAGTCAATTTTTTTTATCCGAGTGAGTGCTCTCTCAGTCGTCGTGACTCATGTGCTAAAAGCCTCTCTCTCTCTCTTTCTTCACTTATCAACGCATAATGCTTTAAGACAATGACTCATCAATGATTGAAAGCAAACATCACTCCCTGAGAAATTCCTGAAAATGGATACTATTAGAATGAAAAACCAAAAACATAACTAAATAAACATTCTCGTTAACTTTTATGTCTCGACTGACAAAAAAAAAAAAAAAACTTTTATGTCTCGGTTCCTGGCTAAGTGGCTATGCTCCGTCTTCTTTGACTGGGTCATCCGTACATACTCAAATACTCTCTCTCTCTCTCTCCCTCTCTCTCTCTCTCTCTCCTTTTTTCTATGCATGCCGATTTGGATTTGGGGCACATATGACATAAAGCAATGAGAACCAAACATATTGGCCTTGGATCCCTCAAAACGTTTACCAACCAGCACATTCAGATCATTTTTGGATTCTTAGCTTAAAGGTTCTTTAACGTAATTTAATTATCAGAAGTCATATTAGACTGTTTTATTTTCATGTTAAATTTAGAGAATCTTAAAATGAGAAATTTTTTAAGAGGGTCATGTTTTTTATATTAATGAAAAAAAAAAAATAGGACTCAAACTCGATATGTTACATTGTTTAACTTTAAGTTAAAATTAAAATATATTTTAAAATAACTCATATATAACTAATTAAATGCATAATACTCTAATCTTTTTTTCTTTATGAAATTACACGGCAAATTATTAGGTACACTCCGAGAGTATATACTCTCAAGTTTAAATTGAGGTATTTTTATTCATTTTATTTTTTTATTGTCAAAAAATACATAAAAGTAGATACAAATATACTTGAGAGTTGCTTTCAAAAAAAAAAAAAAAAAAATACTTGAGAGTACATACTCTCAGGTGTATGAAATAAATCTTGAAATCATACTTTTGCTTGTACACACAGTCTCATACTCTCATGTGATACTTCGACTATTAATAACACATGATATATATTTAGAATATCAAAAACATTATAGTATAAATTTGTATTGAACGACTTTTATACGATTTTATTTGTATTATATTATTATCGGTCAAAATATGATACTCCCTCTTTTTTCACCAATTATTTACACTTTTCATATTATCCCTCACATATTTTAAAAAGTGTAAAGAATTGGTGAAAATGGAGGGAGTACCAAATAGTAGCTCATACTTTGTACTTGATAATAATAATAAAAAAAAGGAGTAACTATGCTCTTCGTTATATATATATATATATAATATATATTAACGCGAAAGCAATATAGTAACATTTTTGATATCCTGCTCTCATTCCTTCATATTAACTAACAACATTTTGAGCGCCAACTCTTAAATTTCATCTACCAATCGTGGCACTCTAATTATGTTCATTAATGACAATCCAAACTTTCTTATTCACTATCATGACAACTATTGAGTTAATATCAAATCTCAAATGCTTTCCAATCTTCTGATTTTCAATCTTTGATATATAGTGGGCTATTGAATGGAGATTAAGAAGAGGAAATTTTTTAAATAAAAAATGATATTATTTGTAATTAAAAGATAAAATTAAGTTCTCTTTCCATGTGTCTCTCATTTACCAACTATTTCCAAAATAGTGGTTGGTTTAATTCACTTTGATGCTCCATAATTGTTTTTTTTTTTTCATGTGAACATATGTATCTAAAAATTCGGAAGCATACTCAAAACAAATTTTGCATACAATTTTTACATTTGCTAGCCTTTTCCTCCATTAAGAGGTTATAAAGGACATTAAACAATTTCCCAAGAACATAGATTAACAAATGGTGACAAAAAGGTGGTTTTAAAGAGCTTGGGATCATTATATTAATATTGTCCTATAAAAGAAGGTAATTTGGGAATTGAAGATGTCTCAAATTTATACAAAACGTTGAAAATTAAATGGATGTGGAAGTTGCTCATACAAATAAACATTATAATTGAAACAGATGAGTGTGCCGCGATAACTCTCATGAAGACTATTTATAGATTGCTACCAGCACATAGGGGTGGTAATGAGCTGAGTCGGCTCGCGAGAAGCTCGAGCTCGGCTTGGTCAAAGCTAGATGAAAGCTCGACTCGTGTGAACTCCACTCGAGTTCGAGCTCGCCTCGATTTCTCAACAAGCCAAGACGAGCAAGGTCTCGGCTCGACTCGTTAGACTCGTAAGCGGCTCGTGTTTGAAATATATTTGAATATCATTGACCTTTATTAACAATAAAATTAAAAACTGATACTTCTTTCTTTATGGTATTAATATTTTCACCAATTCATCATGAATATTAATTGATATGAAGATAATTGACATTTGAGATGGAAAGTATAGTAAAAAGCTCAACAAAAAAGCGAAAAAATCATAAATATATATTGGCTTAAGTTGAGCTCGTGTTCGGCTCGAGCTCGGGTTTAAGCTCGCAAGCTTGGGCACAAGTTTGGATTTTTCAAGCTCAGGCAAGCTCGAGATCGACTCGAACTCGAGTTTAACTTCATGAGCTCAAGCCGAGTAAGGCCAAACTCGTGTTCGGCTCGGCTCGTTATCCACCCTACCAGCACATTCCCAAGCTGGATAAGTTGAGTACTACAAAGAGTTTGATGAATCTTCATGATAAACTTATTATTGTATTAAGGGATAGGTAGAAAGATTAGTATTCTTTGGATGATTGTAGTTTTAACGTGGCTAATGATTTGTCTGGACCCAAGGTTCTTATTTATAGATGCTTGGATGTTCCTAATGATTTTCTGTGTTGTTGTTTGGTTCATACAAAAACTGAATTCCCTTATAAATATCATGGGATTAGGCCCTAACATATTTGGTTGACATGTAAAAATTTACAATTTTCATGATTTTTGCACTCTCAAGATTTAATATTCTTGAACAAAAATTTAGTAGGTTTAATATTGTTAATTACTGTCAATGGCATAGAAATGGTAAGATTTGGATTTTGTGTTTGCATAATTTTGTGTAGTTGCAGATTCTCAAGTCTAGTTTTTGGTTTGTTTACTCCAAGGTGTCTACCTATTCTTTTCAGTGCTTTCTTACCTTTTTCTATGGTCTCAATGATGGTATTCTCATAAGAAGTCTTTGGTCTGACTTGTTGACTCTCTCTTTTGGCATTTCAGGTCCTTGAGTTTGTTTGAGAGATTTTAACTTCATTCGGCATCATAAAGAAAGAATGAGCTCTTGTTTTCCTTCAGGAAGAGACATGGAGGACTTTGCTGATTGTTTATTGTTGATAAATTGGTTTTGATGATTC